>ML110936.1:24501-83446 GCA_003697995.1 Taxidea taxus jeffersonii | reverse complement strand
TTTTTATTCAGCACTTAAAACACAAGGCGTAAGTGTCTATAGCATTTGGGAATCAGCTAAAATTTTCAAAATCCCTATAACTGAAATTTAATAGATATAATGGTTATGTTTAGAACTATCCCATATTCTCCATCTCCTGAATTTCTTTCTTCCTACCTTTTCCCTCTTTACATCCTCTATCTCTAGGCTCGTACTTTTAAAAGAATTTTTTGAGTATAGTTGTATCAGATGTACAGCATAGTGATTTAACTTCTCTATATACTGTTATGCTCACAAGTGTAGCTATCATCATCACCATACAATGCTATTACAGTGTCATTAACAATATTCCCTATACTATAACTTTATTCCTATTATTTTCTCATTCCATACCTGGAAACTTCTATTTCCTACTGCTTTTCACCTATTTTGCCCATCCTTCCAACTTCCTCCCCTCTGGTAACCACCAGTTCATTCTCTGTATTTATAGGTCTGATTCTGCTTTTTGTTTGTTTATTCATTTGTTTTGGTTTTTAGATTCCACGTATGTGAAATCATATGGTATTTGCCTTTTTCAGTCTGACTTATTTCACTTAGCATTATATCCTCTAGGTTCATTCATGTTTTCCCAAATGACAAGATCTTATCCTTTTTATGGCTACATAATATTCCATTGGATATAGATATACCACTTCTTTATCCATTCATCTGATCAGTGGACATTTAGGTTGCTTTTATGTCTTGGCTATTATAAATGATGCTGCAATAAACATGTGAATACATATATTTTTGAATTAGTGTTTTCATTTTCCTGGGGTAAATACTCAGTACTAGAATTATTGGATCATATTGTATTTCTGTTTTTTAATTTTTGGAAAATCTCCATACTGTTTTCCACACAGCTGCACAAGTTTATATTCCCACCAATGGTGCATAAGGAAGGATTCCTTTTTGCCACATCCTTGCCATATTTCTTGTGTTTTTTTTTTTTTTTTTATTTTAGCCATTCTGACAGGTATAAGTAGATATCTCATTGTGGTTTTGGTTTCCATTTCCCTGTTAGTGATGTTAAACATTTTTTTCATGTGGATATTAAGCCTTTTTGAGATGTATCATTTGCAAGTATTTTCTTATATTCCATAGGTTAGCTTTACACTCTTGTTGTTTTGCTTTGCTGTGTAAAAGGACTTTAGTTTGGTGTAGTCCCATTTGTCTATTTTTGCTTTTGTTCCCTATGCTGAGGTTTATTTATAAGAAATCATTGCTATGACCAAGAAGATTTTTACCCATGTTTTCTTCCAGGAATTTTACAGTTTCAGGTCATACATTTAAGTTGTTAAATCTACTTTGAGTTGATTTTTATGTATGGCATAATACGAAGTTACAATTTTATTCTTTGGTATGTAAATATGCAGTTTTCCTAACACCATTTATTGAAGGAACTGTTCTTTTCCATTTTGTATTCTTGTTCTCCCACCCTTGTGAAAGATCAGTTCTTCATAAATGTGTGGTGCTTTAAGATTACTAAGTGTACATTTGTGTTTTAAGACCTTACTAAAAGCTTGTGTTCTGAGACTTTTCTACAAGTACATTTCTGATGAATCCTGAATGGACAAAAATATTGATTTATTAAGGGCAAGCTTTAAAGAAATCTCACTTGAATTCTTCTAAGTCTGAACCAGGAGAGGCCTTCTTTCATGAACATGATTTATGAAAATGTGTTTATCTAATATTTTAACATATTTGATTTGTTGAACCACACCCAATTCTTTCAGGAGAAGTGCTTTATTGTTTCCTTTTAGTAGATGAGAAAATTGAGATGTGAGGCAGTTTGCCCAGTTTCACACCATAAATCACAAGCAGGGCTGGGATTAGTATTCAGTGAACTTGGACTCTATTCATATATCCACATCAGATCCATAGATCTGATGAAACATTTTATAAGGTGAATTATCATTCATTTGCAAAGATCACATATCCTTAAAATTACTTGGATTTGAGTAGTCAAATTATAAAAAGATAAACAACTTCAGCCTCATGTCTTATTGTGTTAGGAGAACATTGTTAATATTCTATTCATTTAGTCCATTAGTGAAGTATGTGCAGGAGAAAGACAAAGATAAGAAAGACAGAGACTTAGGTCACCAGAATTCATATTAGAATGTTTTTACTTTGAATGTCAACTTAGTTCTAGTTTTATTTCAACTAATTTTCAAAACATGTTTTATATCCCAGGAAAAGGACATCTCTGTGATTTTTTTTTTTTTTTAGTTGAAGCGATTGTCGTATGAGTTAATATATCCTTTTTATGCCTCGTACTTCATTTCAAAATATGATCAGGTTGATAATGTTAGTGTTGATGTAAAAGATAGTTTACCACATAGGATATGTTGGAGGATATAGAAGTCTTCATGGAAAATTTAGTTTAAGGGTGCCTGGGTGGCTCAGTGGGTTAAAGCCTCTGCCTTCAGCTCAGGTCATGATCCCAGGATCCTGGGATCGAGCCCCGTGTCAGGCTCTCTGCTCCACAGGGAGCCTGCTTCCTCCTCTCTCTCTGCCTGCCTCTCTGCCTACTTGTGATCTCTGTCTGTCAAATAAATAAATAAAATCTCTAAAAAAAAAAGAAAATTTAGTTTAAGGATAGGTTTCGTGTGATAATACTCCTTTTCTATATAAAAGTCATCTTTTAGGGGGATGGGAGAGATGGGTGGCTGGGTGATGGACACTGGGGAGGGTATGTGCTGTGGTGAGTGCTGTGAATTATTTAAGACTGGTAGATCACAGACTGTACCCCTGAAAGAAACGATACACTATATGTTAATAAAAAAATAGTTATCTTCTGGTCTTTGACAACATATATATTAGAGATTTTTAATACATTTTTTCATAAATAATAAATCTCCTGAATTTTGTTCCTAAATAAACTCCCTTTTTATTTTTATAAATTTAACATTCATTTGGAAATTTACCCCTGCAGGCATGTCTATTCTTTATCATACAAGAATCAAAAGGAAACCAGGCTCTTTTGTGAAAACCCTTCTTCTACATCCTTAACCACCTCAGATCACCTGTTTGTTTCCATTTGGAGTCATGTTTCTCTTCAAAATTGAAGACAATGGAGAGTCAATTCAAGTTTTTTTTTCATTCTTAATAATTTATGCTCCACTCTGAGCTGAATGGTGGAGACATAGCTTCCGAGACTAGCTTGCCATTAGCGACGACATGGATGAACTAGAGGGTATTATGCTTAGCGAAATAAGTCAATCGGAGAAAGACAGCTATCATATGATCTCCCTGATATGAGGAAGTGGAGATGCAGCGGGGGTGGGTGTTAAGGGGGTAGGAAAAGAATAAATGAAACAAGATGGGATCAGGAGGGAGACAAACCAAAAGAGACTCTAAATGTCATAAAACAAACTGAAGGGGGTGGGGGGAGGGGTGTTGGGAGAGGGTGGTGGGGTCACATTATATGTTTAAATAAAAACAAAAATTAAAAAAAGCAAAAAAAAAGATGGTAAATAGATTTCTCTGTAAATTCAGAAACAATTCAATTTTCTGAGGTGGGGGTGATAGAATTAAGATTGTGTTGCTCAGTATTTTCAAGCCCTTTCTGTGGAATTCAGGGGCCTCACTGTTTGTGTCTATGTTAGTGTTTTTGCCTGATGCCAAAAAGTCCTTTACAGATTACTACTTCCACCAGAATTCTGTTAGCTTTATTAGCAACATAGTCAAAGCCTATCAACAGGGATATAAAAAACTAAGGATGCCTCTACCTTTTATTCTCCAGAAACACTACAATATAAGAAATTCTGTGTACTGAAATGTAAAGCATTCATTGTCTCCCTTAGGACCATAGAGGTATCGAATACGATGTAGAGACTCAAGAATCAATGTATAAAAAAATACAATTAAAATATATTAGAGAACATTGGGTGTTTTGTTCCTGGTAGTAGAACTTCAGTAAAGTCAAATATTCCTTACCAAGTTACTTAATTGCCCTAATTTCCTTATGTCTTCATATGCAGAAAAGTGCTCGGTTTCTAAAGGGGGAAATGATATATTGAAGTTCTAAATCTGTTACTTAAAATCATGTCTCAATGCCTCTGCATAACTGTTTTTTTCCCAATTTAGCTAAATTTAGTGTTTGCAAATCAATATAACAAAGATAAGTAGAAAATATATCTCAATTATCTACTTTTCTGAAAAGAACGGATAATAAAATTAAGATAGCTCACTCGGGAATTCTTTGCTTACGAACTGATTGAATTAGGGTAGGATGTATAGATTGGAGACAGTTTTACTTCAACTTAACTATGACTTAGAACACAACAGCAAATGAGATCTGAAAAAGTTAATACAGATCATTATCTTCTTATGTGTATGTGTACATTTGTGTGAGTATGTGTGTGTATGAGACATATGTTAAATATTATTGAGTACCTATTGTATAGCAAGTGGTGGCACCAGATACTGGGAATATAACTACAGAGTGATTGTTTTTTCTGAACTGTTGAAGAATAGAATTGAGCTCAGGGTGAGAATAGCAGCCATTTTTAGACCTGAAGTGTCATTCAGAAATAACTATCTGTTTTGTTAGAGACAGAAGTTTGAATTAATTTTGAAAGGTTCCTTCATTTCAGAAAAAAAAAAAAACTTT
The DNA here is from genome assembly GCA_003697995.1 of Taxidea taxus jeffersonii. NCBI lineage: Eukaryota > Metazoa > Chordata > Mammalia > Carnivora > Mustelidae > Taxidea > Taxidea taxus. The sequence continues at coordinate 78,810 of ML110936.1, read as the reverse complement.
AATAGTGGTATGGTGGTAAGGCAATGGTACTATTCTTAAAGAGGAAAGGGTTAGGCAGTGGGCAAATAAAATGACCTTCATAATAATTTATAAAGATTTCTTTACTGGTAAGAGTTATATCCTGAAGATTCTAATAATACTGCTCACTAGGGGAACTGGTTTATGGAGCAAGCTGGAGTCTGTTTTGAGTGAGCAGAAAGCAGCTCGTTTGTTTTTTTCACACCTCCTTCAAATTTGCTTTGTTGGATCACTCTCTCTTACCTCTAGATTAGATAAAAGTATGCACAGATGCCACAGTTTATGTTTGGACCTTCTCAAGTACTAACAAATAGCCATAATTTAGAGGTATTCAAAATTCTAGCTTCAACAAATTAAAGCTTTTCTCTCTCCTATCTCCCCTACACCCAGTTTTGTTTGGATTCAGGTTTTAAAACCCACACAATGGGTTTAATAACAAGAGTTTCAAATTAGAAAAAGACACAAGGTATCACTATTCTAATCCTGACTCTAATATATTATTTTAGAAATGATGGACAATATTCTTTGTTTGTAGAAATTCTAAACATTTGACCCTCAAAATTGGAGAAATCATAACAGTGTATGAAGGAAGCCACAGGTTTGTGTACTTACATTAGACACCCGTCCCAAATGGTTTGGCAAGAACTTACTGTCTAAATATTGGGAATAGGTAATTTCCAAATAGAGTAAAATATTCTAGATTACAAAAGAGAATGAAAGCTGTTTAGCTATTTAGTGTTTTTAATGAGACTAATATCCCCATAATCAAAATGAGATAAGGGCAGCATAAAATACAAAAATAAAGGAAAACACATAGGTTAACTGTAAATCAAGGAAGCAAACAAACAATAAAAAAATCCAACACCCAAAGTTAATCTCATATATCCATGTGGAGGCGTACATCTTAAATAAAACATTGTTTAACTAAGCATATTGATATACTAATACAATAATATATTAGAGCCAAGTGAATTTCCCACTCATGACTTGCAACAGCAAAATGATTCACATTACAAATAATATTGAAGTGAAAGTATTCTAAATGTATTTGAGTATGTATTAATCTCAGTTGAAAATCTAAATATATTTGTGAAAATTCCATATCCATCTGATGTGTGTTTGTATTTCTCTAGAAAGAGAAGAGAGATTTTCAACAAAACTCACACTCAGTAAAACAAAACAAAACAAAAAATATATATATGTATTATTGGTAGTGATCTAAATTAAGTAACATAGGCAACATGACTGCCCTCATTAATACTATTCAATAATAAAAAGCCATTAGGTTTCTAGTTAAAAAATAGTACAGAAGAGAAATAAAAGTATAAACACTACATTGTGTGTCAACACAATCTTTTATCATATTCAGAAAATGATAATCAATCTAGAAAATACAATAAAATCAATTGATAAACATTAAAACAAGAGAAGTTAACAATATGAACAGATATGAGATTAACATAAAAATTAATAGGTTTATTATGCATCAGCAAAAACCAATTTAAAATAAAAGAGAAAGTTGTCATCCATAAGAGTAGCAAAATTATAAAATAAATTGGAATAGAACTAATCAGAATATATAATAACCATATAAAGAGAAATATAAAACTTTTCTAATGAATAGAAACTCTGAGTGAATAGAGAAACATACCACGTTTCTGTATAGAAATCTTCAGTATTGTAATATTTCATTTCTACCTTAGTTATACATAAATTTGGTGCAATGTTATTAAGAAATCGGTACTGTGTTTCAATGTAACCTGATGAACTTGTTCTAAAACTCAGTGAAAGCAAGAAATAGTTATGAGGTTGCCAAGATAATTTTGTAAAAAATTGTAAAACAAAATAGTGGGCCAGAAAAAGTTCCGTGTGAGAATTAACTGTAACAGTGGCATTTTGAGACATTAGAGAAAGAATGAACAGGTCAATAAACTGTTTTGAGATCATTGGCTATTTGAAAAATAACAGAAATCTTTAAAATACTATTCATCAAAATAAATTAAATTCCTGATAAATTTAAGACAAAATAGATAAAAATATTTTATTAGGAGAAAATAGAGGAAAATAAGTTTATGAAATTTCATTAGCAAATGTCATCTTAGACACAATATGAGATGTACAGCAAAAGATAGATTATACTGATGGATTGTGAACTTCTGACCCAGGAAGATGTATCCTTTAAAAAGCGGAAAACCAAGAGATTGATAGGGAATATTTCAAATATTTATAACACGTCAAAAAGAAAAAGACAAACATCTGAATAGGAAGTGAAATAAAAAATAAGAACTGACAATTTTCTGAATAGGACGTTCTAATTTTTGGTAATAGATAAAAACGTGTAGTTTGATGGAAATCAAAGAAATCATAACTAAAATTAAAAAATGCTGTATTTACCAATGAGACAAAAAATTGAAAGAATATATCCAACATATGTCAGAGGGCTATTTAACAATACCTATCAAAATTCCACATTTTTGCATCTCTACACTTCAACATATATATTCAAAGCAGCTTTCACAAGAATGATGATGACAGAGGGATTTTATCTTTTATTGTTTTTTAAAGATTTTATTCATTTATTTGACAAACAGAGATCACAAGTAGGCAGAGAGGCAGGCAGAGAGAGAGAGAGAGAGAGAGAGGAGGAAGCAGGCTCCCCGCTGAGCAGAGAGCCCGATGTGGAACTCGATCCCAGGACCCTGAGATCATGACCTGAGCTGAAGGCAGAGGCTTAACCCCCTGAGCCACCCAGGCGCCTGACAGATTTTAAATAGTAATAAATAAATAAATAATAAATATATAAATAAAACAGCTATAAAAGCTCATCCATGAGAATTATTTGAATAAACCACACAGATACACATTCTATGGAATCCAATGCAGTGGTTAAAAAATACTAGTTTTTTTTTTAAATACTAGATTTTATGCATATTTATAAAAATATTCTTAGTGTATTTAAAAAATTTCTAGATGATTCTATATAGCCAGACACTAACCCAAGAAACAATTATATTAACAGGAGTAATCCTCCCCAAAATTTATAAGGTAGTAATGTTGTTATACCTATTTCATAAATGGGAAGATCAAGTCACAGAGAAATGATATAAAATTAAAAAAAGAAACAATACTATGTGTTTTTTTTTTTGATTCTTATATAAGTATGTAAGTATACCAGTAAACTGGTAATGGTGATAATATTTACAGAGCAGAGCTGGATTTGGGCATAGTATTTGTGGAAAATCAGCTTTTCCTTTATTGAATGACTTTTATTTTAACAGAACTATTTAATTTTGTTTTAACAAAGTATTTACTATTTGTTTTATTTTAAACTGTATTTAATATGAGGAGTGTAGATCCATGAAGTTTAATTTACTAAATTGTATCTTGGAAACAAAAATATTTATCTGCGAAGTAACTCTTAATATCTCAGGTATCTTATTGTGGGACTCACATATATCTATATCTATCTATCTATCTATTTTATTTCCATGGTTAAAAGCATTGGAGAATACATAGCAAATATCATATATGTGCATGCTACATATTCAAAAATTGGTAAAATTCATGCTTTATAATAAAATTAAAAATTATTTCTGAAATAATGTAAATGTCAAAAAGCATAGTAATATCTCAGCACTTTCAGATATCAAGATCTGCATGCACTATGCACAAGCAAATAAGGTATAAATTTAAGTTAATCATAATGTTTAGGGAATAGCAACTTCTGCTTAATTAGAACTTTCTGGTGTTAAGAATTGTGTCCATTTTCTATTTATTGAACATAATTGGATATTTAAGAAATGATTAGGGAAATGCTCGACAACACAAAACGATGAAGTTATGTCAATGGGACCAACCTGAAAAAGTTCCTAATAGCCAAAGTTGCCACAAAATACACAATATCCTATCAGATTATAATCCAAAGTATAATAGAAATATGTGTGACTTTCTATTGAAATGAATAAATGCTTGAATAATTTAAAAATGGAGAAGACAATCTCAAGTATTGGAGAATTCCAAATAAATTATATTACCCTTTCCTCAAGAAGGTAGACTTCAATTCCCCATCCTTTAAGTGTGGGGAGAGCTTATTGATTTGCTTCCAAAGAGCAGAGTAGGGAAAGGAGAAAACAAATAAAAACTTCAGAGTGGAGAGATGTGGCCAACACCATCTCAGCCAGGTAGTCACGCTAACATCATCAGTATTAAGTCATGTTGAAGTATGCATACGTGACCTGATAGGATGAGAATGGCACTTCAACTCAGATCTTATTCCTCAAAAGCCATTAATTTTTTTTTCTAACCACCAGACAAAGATCAGACAAACTCATATTGAGGAAGATTCTATAAAATATTTGTGCAGTACCCCTCAAAACTCTCAGTCATGGAAAGCAAGGAAAATCTGAGAAACTCTCTTGGTCTAGGGGAGATTAAGGGCATATGACGATGGCATATTATATGGTAACCTGTATTGGATGCTGAAACAAAGAACATTAGGGGAAAACTAATAGAATCCAAATAAAATATGGCACTTAGTTAAGAATGTAGCGATGTTGGCTCATTACTTAGGATAAATGCACTGTAATAAAGCACTATTTTAATGAAAGGGCAAGCTGGCATGGAGTAAACTCTCCATATGTCTTTACAACTTTTCTGTAAATCCAAAACTATTCTAAGATATAAAGTTTATTTATAAAAATATTGAAGAGATAGTCATATTTGTGGGTCAGTCACCATCTGACCTTGTAAAGTCAAGGTCACTTGTGAAGAGTGAAGAGGCAGCCTACCTCATGGTAGATACAGGTATATGGATGTAAATGACTAGAAATGGAAATGCTTACAACAGAAAATAATGTGGTCTTTTATTTTTAGAACAACAGAAAATAATGTCTCTTATTTTTAGAACAACAGAAAATAATGTGGCCTCTTATTTTTAAAATCTATCACTCAGGTTTGTTTTAAAGCTGGCTTGTATATTTATGATAAAAGTGAAGTGAAAAGGGTTGTTTAATTGAGGGTTTGATCATCAGAGATCTGTTTTTAATTAATACCATGACACATTTTGGAGTCTACAAGCATTTACTCCTACTGTGGCCATAGTTTAATCTCCCACTAAAATTTGATGAGTCTAGGAATTAAATTGATGGGTGTCAAATGCCTCACATCAGACTTTCATGAACTTGAATACCTCATTAACCTGCATAATTGTTCTGGCTGCTGAGACTGTTGGAGTCTTTAGACGTTATTTGTCCATGTATTTGTTCTCCACTTCTGAGGGTCATAACACAGATCTACTCACTCTTATTAAAAATTCTAAGACGACAAAGAAAAGAAAGATAAAAAAATGTTGTTAGGAAAAATTTGCTATAAAATAACTATTATCTGAATGTATAAACAGAAAACATAAAATCTTCCACTGGAGTGTATAATGGATGTTTTCACAGAGAGGAAATGTCAGTCTTTCTTCCAGAACTATGAAGTTTACCCTGTATAAATTACTTGTCTATGAAAAAAATTTTCACTTACTTATCTTCAATGAAAAAAAATGAAAATAAAATTGAGTTGCAATAAGATTGAAATTAGTAAGAATCCCACTTTTTGGTTTCTTTTTTACAATTTTGTTGAGCTCTACAATATTTAACTGGGTCTCTATTTGTAGATCCACTTATAACACATACGGGGCATCAAAAGACAATGATTTTTTAAAAATTTTATTTTCATTATCCTTATAAAACAGGAAGATGACATTGACCTTAGGAGAAAAAAGGTCATTTGAATTCCCTCTTCTTTCTTTCCTCTTTTTCTCTCTCTTCTTTCTTTCTCTCTCTTTTTCTCTCTCCCCCACCTTTCTGCCCCCAGGAATTTTTGTGACAGTTGCAGAGTTAATGTGTCTATTTTATCTGTTATGAAGCTAGTATACAGATGCTGTACCCAAAATATCCGTATCCTACCATCACAGCCTACTTCAGTGGACTTCCAATTATCAGGATATATATCTTGATGTCTGGGGACTTTATCTGAAACCCTTTCTCCCTTCAGGATCACACTGACCAGCAAAGGAATTATACTCTCAGAGCACAGCATCAACTCCACAAGGAACAGGAGTTGGTGTATAAATACCCCAGCTTCCTCTCCACTTGCCCATAGGGTAGAAAAATCTTGAGACATGTGCTGTATTATTTCCCATAATTTTCCCATGTGGTTAAATTTTAGATGATCATTGTGGTTGCTGGCTTCCTGCCTTTTCCTGTCTAATTTCTTTGCTACTCTGAGATTATTTTCTGTATCTTTCAAATAAACCCCTTGCACTTGAATTCTTATCTTGGAATCTGCTTTAAAAACAACATAAAGATGGTCTGGGTAATTATGGAGAAATGAATACAAGAGAATGAGAAAATCATTTGCTTCAAAATATGTGAAATTTTAATTTAATAATTTAATTAATTTAATTATTTATTTGCTACCAATGGGAAAAGTAAAACATTCATGTGACACTCACTTCAATTTGATACATAATTTGCTATATCTCTATATCTAATTTCCTTAAGGTCCTCTAATATTTGAATGTTTTATTATTTATCACTAGTGACATCTGGTCGAACATTTTGATTAATTGATTGATTTCTAAAGCTTTTATTTGTTTATTTATTTATTTAGAGAGTCACGAACAGGGAGAGGCAGAGGGAGAGGGGGAGGGAGGGAGAAAAATCTCAAGCAGACTCCAGGCTGATCATGGAGCTTCACATGGGGCTTGGTCTCATGACCCTGATATCATGACCTGAGCTGAGATCAAGAGTCAGACACTTAACTGAATGACCCACCCAGGCGTCCCAAACATTTTGATTTAAACATAAGATAATTGCCATCTACAGGAGCAATTAAGTGATTTATATCAGGTTGTAACACTAATTGAGCAAATTTACATGTGTCTTAATTTTGTGTTCTTAATACTTTTCTAACAGTGAACACCTTTGTTTTTCTGACAAAATCAAAAAGCAACTCATGTTTTGATGAATAAACAATAGATTGTAATAATCTCATTAACTGTGTCACCAAAGATGCCAAATTTTTTTTTTAAAGATTTTATTTCTTTATTTGACAGACAGAGAGAGAGAGAGCTCACAAGTTGGCAAAGAGGCAGGCAAAGAGAGAGGAAGAAGCAGGCTTCCTGCTGAGCAGAGACCCAGATGTGGGGCTCGATCCCAGGACCCTGAGATCATGACCTGAGCTGAAGGCAGAGGCTTTAACCCACTGAGCCACCCAGGTGCCCCAGGTGCCGAAATTTTTAAGGAGGAAGACAGGAAACACCAACCAGGCTTGCAGCAAACTCTGTCTCTTAGAACTTGCAAGGGGAAGACTCTGTTTGAGTAACTAGTGTATTAATTGTATTGGTTTCACAATCAACCGTAGGAAGTAGAGGACTTCATGATCCAAGGTGGAATTTTGGATCCTATTGGCTAGTATTTTGGTGAGAATTTTCACATCTGTGTTCATCAAGAATATTGGTCCGTAATTCTCCTTTTTGGTGGGGTCTCTGTCTGGTTTTGGGATCAAGGCAATGCTGGCCTCATAATATAATTTTGAAAGTTTTCCTTCCATTTCTACTTTTTGGAACCATTTCAGGAGAATAAGTAATAATTCTCTTTAAATATTTGGTAGAATTCCCCTGGAAAGCCGTCTGGCCCTGGGCTCTTGTTTGTTGGGAGATTTTTAATGACTGCTTCAATATCCTTACTGGTTATGGGTCTGCTCAGGTTTTCTATTTCTTTCTAGTCCAGTTTTGGTAGTTTATATGTCTCTAGGAATGCATCCATTTCTTCCAGATTGTCAAATTTGCTGGCATATAGTTGCTCATAATATGTTCTTATAATTGTATTTCTTTGGTGTTGGTTGTGATCTCTCCTCTTTCATTCATGATTTTATTAATTTGTGTCTTTTCTCTTTTCTTTTTGATAAGTCTGGCCAGGAGTTTATCAATCTTATTAATTCGTTCATAGAACCAGCTCCAAGTTTTGTTGTTCTGTTCTACTGTTCTTTTGGTTCCTATTTCATTGATTTCTGCTCTGATCCTTATGATTTCTCTTTTCCTTCTGGATTTAGGTTTTCTTGGTGTTCTTTCTCCAGCTCCTTTAGGTATAGGGCTAGTTGTGTACTTGAGACCTTTCTTGCTTCTTGAGAAAGGCTTGTGTCGCTGTATTCCTCTCATGTTCCTCTCAGGACCGCCATTGCTGTGTCCCACAGATTTTGGACAGTTGTGTTTTCATTTTCACTTGATTCCATTATTTTTTTTCCAATTCTTTAATTTCCTGGTTAACCCATTCGTTCTTTAGTAGGATGCTCTTGAGCCTCCATGTATTTGAGTTCTTTCCATTTTTCTTCTTGTGATTGAGTTCTAGCTTCAGAGCATTGTGGTCTGAAGTATGCAGAGAAGTATGCAGAGAATGATCCCAATCTTTTGGTACTGGTTGAGACCTGATTTGTGACCCAGGATGTGATCTATTCTGGAGAATGTTCCATGTGCACTAGAGAAGAATGTGTATTCTGTTGCTTTGGGATGGAATGTTCTGAATATATCTGTGATGTCCATCTGGTCCAGTGCGTCCTCTAAGGCCTTTATTTCCTTGTTAATCTTTTCTTGGATGATCTGTCCATTTCAGTGAGGGGGTGTTAAAGTCCCCTACTGTTATTGTAATATTATTGATGTGTTCCTTTGATTTTGTTATTAATTGGTTTATATAATTGGCTCTTTCCATTTTAGGGGCATAGATATTTTCAATTGTTAGATCTTCTTGTTGTACAGAACCTTTGAATATGATATAGTGTCCTTCCTCATCTCTTATTATAGTCTTTGTCTTAAAATCTAATTTATCTGATATAAGGATTGCCACCCCAGCTTTCTTTTGATGTCCATTAGCATGGTATATTGTTTTCCACCCCCTCACTTTAAATCTGGAGGTGTATTTGGGTCTAAAATGAGTTTCTTTCACATTTTAGATAGCATATAAATGGGTCTTTTTTTGTTTTTTATCCATTCTGAAACCCTGTGTCTTTTGATTGGGGCATTTAGCCCTTTTACATTCAGGGTAACTGTTGAAAGGTATGAATTTAATACCATTGTATCGGCTATAAGGTGACTCTTACTGTAAATTGTCTCTATTCCTTTCTGGTATATTATTTTTAGGCTCTCTCCTTGCTTGAAGGTCCCCTTTATATATTTCCTGTAGGGTTGTTTTGGTGTTTGCAAATTCTTTTAATTGTCGTTTGTTCTGGAATCTTTTTTTTATCACTCCTTCTATTTTCAATGACATCCTAGCAGGGTATAGTATTCTTGGCTGCATATTTTTCTCATTTAGTGCTCTGAATATTTCTTGCCAGTCCTTTCTGGTCTTCCAGGTCTCTGTGGATAAGTCTGCTATCACTTTAATATTTCTCCCATTGTATGTTACAGACCTCTTGTCCTGAACTGCTTTTGGGATTTTCTCTTTGTCAATGAGACTTTTACATTTTACTATTAGATGAGGGTGTGTGGACCTATTTTTATTTTATTTTATTTTATTTTGAGGGGGATTCTCTATGCCTCCTGAATTTTGATGCTTGCTCCCTTTGCCATATTAGGGAAATTATTTATTATAATTTGCTCCAATATAATATGCCTTTTGCCCCTCTTTCTCTTTCATCTTCTTCTGGAATCCCAATTATTCTAATATTGCTTCATCTTATGTCTTATGGTATCATTTATCTCTTGAATTCTCCCCTTGTGGTCCAGTTGTTGTTTGGCTCTCTTTTGCTCAGCTTCTTTATTCTCCATCATTTGGTCTTCTGTATCACTAATTCTCTCTTCTGCTTCATTTATCCTAGCAGTAAGAGCCTCTATTTTTTATTGTACCTCATTAGTAGCCTTTTTCACTTCAACTTGGTTAGATTTTAGTTCTTTTATTTGTCCAGAAAGGGATTTTATTTCTCCAGAAGGGATTCTCTAATCTCTTTCATGCCTTTTTCAAGCCCAGCTAGGACCTTGATAATCATTATTCTGAACTCTAGTTTTGATGTATTACCAATGTCCATATTAATTATGTCCCTAGCCATCGGTACTGCCGTGTGTTCTTTTTTTTTTTTTTTTGGTGGTGGATTTTTCTGCCTTGTCATTTTATCCAGACATGAATATATGAATGATAGAGTAATATACTAAAAGGGTGGCAAGGACCTCAGAAATATATAGTAAAACCAAATCAGAAGAGACCCAAAACCAGGAGTAGAAGAAGGTGGGAAAAAATTTTAAAATAAAAAATAAACACACACACACACACACACACACACACACACACACACATATTATGTATATGTATATCTAATATATCTAATATATATATTTTAGTTATATATGTTAGACTGGTGAATAAAACAGAGCCACCCACTTGACTTTGTATGTATTCTGATCTCGTAGAAGAAACTACCTCCCCAAATATTAAAGAATGAATATATATATATACACAAAATATAAATATAAATAATTATATATATATATACACACACACAATTGTATATATACATATATACACAAAATAAAGGTAAACATGATGAAGGGATGTAATATGAGTGTACAGATGAAAATTAAAAAAGATTCTAAGATTTGAATTGACAATATATGTTGGTAGGAAAAAGAAAAAAAAGAGGAGAGAATGATCAGGTTGGAGCCTGATTTAGGGTATATTTTGATCTGTTAGAAGAAATTGTATCCCAAAATTTTAACAACAACAAAAAAAAACCTACGTGTACACAAAAAATAAGGTTAAATACAATGCACAGATAAAATATGACCATTACAATGTAAATTAAGAAGAGTTTTTTTTTAAATAATGTATTAATAAGATAAAATAGTTAAAAAACCTTAAAAGAGGAAAGAGGAAAAGTTAAAAAAAATAGAGTTAGAAAAAAATAAAATTAAAAAAAATTGGACTTTGCAAGACTAAAAGATCATGGGTAAAAGCCATGAATTCTATGTGTTGTTTTCCCCTAGCTCTGGAGTTCGCAGTTCTCATTGATTTGGTCAACTTTGTCTTGGCTGGATGTTTTTCTGATCTTCTGTGGGATGGGCCTGTCGCAGTGATTCTCAGATGTCTTTGCCTGAGGCATAATTGCACCACCCTTGCTAGGGGCCAGGCTAAATAATCTGCTGGGGTTCCCCCTTGGGAGTTTTTGTTCCCTGAATGCTTTCTGTAGAGCTTTGGAAGACCAGAATGAAAATGGTGGCCTCCAAATCTCCAGCCCAGAGGAACCAAGAGCTCAGAACCCCACTCCTCAGTGTGCCCTCAGAGAAAAGCAGCCGATCCCTCCCATCTCCCTGGTCTCTGGCTGCACTCCATGTTCACCTGGCCTGTGACTGAGTTTTTCTATCTCTGGTGCACAGCCCCATTTGGAGTCTCCAAACCCAGTAGATTCCTGCAGTGCACTCCTGTGCCACTCCTCCCGGTGGGGAAAGGTGAGTCTCCCAGAGTTTGCCACTTGTGGTGTCCCTGCTTGAAAAGCAATGGCCCCGAATGTGCCTCAGATCATGGTTTAAGGTATCCCCGATCTGAGAGCTCACTTCTCGGCTCCATCTCTAGTCGGCTTCCCCACTCTGATACCTGGCAGCTCTGCCACACTCAGACACCTCCAGTCTTTCTGTGACCCTGTGGGTCCAGAGACCACACTGTCCTTGTGAGGGCTCCCCCACTTAGCCTCTGGAGAGACATCCCTCAGTGGAGCTGACAGCTAAAAGTTCTAATTTTGTGCTCTGCTGCTCTACCATTTGCTGGCAGCTGGCCTCTCCTCCCACAGTTTCTCTTCCTGAGGCTTCCGATTCACTTCTCTGCACCTCCTACCTTCCAGAAAGTGGTCAATTTTCTATTCCTAGAATGGCTGCTCTTCTTCTCTTCTATCTCCTGTTGCATTTGCAGGTGTGCAGAATGTTTTGATAACTATCTAGCTGAACTCCTGGGAGCTAATTCTATTTTAGTTTCCTACTCCTCCACCATCTTGCTTCTTCTTCCTGAAGATATTTTCATGGAGGATTTATATTTCTTTCTAGTAAGTGAACTTTGAAAGACAACTAATTTCAGAAACTTCAAAAACCATATATTTTACCATTGCAAAGAAGAGAGCAAGTTCATTCTTCATGCATTGAATGGAGGCTCTGTCTCTTCTAGATTGTTGTTGCAGGTTATAATCTCAGCACACTGGGGTTCATAGAAGTTAAGAAAAGAACCATAGGATATCATGAAAGGCAATTTCAGAAAAGTCAAGAGGGGATATTGTGACAGGTGTCATATTTTATCATGATGCTAGTGTTAATGGTATTATTATGCTACCAATGCTTTATGTTTAGTGTGCATTATGTTAGACATTCTGCAAGGCCCCTTATATTTATTATCTTATTTTATCCTCAGACTAGCATTACAAGATAGCTATTTTTTCACCATTTTATAATCATTTTATATACTAAAACTGAAGCTCAAAGCTGTGAACCTGAATTTTCCAAGACAACACAGCAGGTCAGGAGAGTAATTCAAACATTGGTGCATCTAACCCTAAAGCCCATACTCCTTTGTGTAAGTGATGCCTAAATACTCATTTTGAGGTTAAAAAGGATATGTTAAGTGAGTAAGCAGTATATTAGCATATTTCTGCATACATGATTTGAAAAATTATAGCTGGCACTTGAAAAACTCAGGACTTTATGAAGGAGACAATTTTTATACATCTTGGTAAAGGAAAAGCCAAGGGAGTCCATAAAATTATTTCTCCAACTTAATGACTTAGGATCTTTATTTTTGTTTTAATGATACTTTTCTTACCTGAAAATGTACTTTTTTTTTTTTTGCCTCTAGTTTATATTTGCAGTGAGAAACAAAGAGGGAATGCCTCAATTTATAAGGAAGAAAGCACATTAATGTATTTTTTTTCTCTTAGCTGTTGGAAGCATCTATCAAAACTAGTATCTCAATATAAATTTGTTTCTTATAAATATCTAACTTTTGAATCATATGACTAATTTGTGTGCAGTAAGAAAATCAGCTCCCTTCATTGTAAAAATGACTCCTTATATTTGGCAACATGAAGTAACCACTTTTTTTTCTGCCTTCTTCTACAGTTGCAGGCTACCCCAGATACTTAAAGTGAACCTTTGCTAAGACCATATTTATAAATAGCTATTATATCTTTATAATTCTTGTGTCACAGAGAAATATTTATTCATCTTACTGTGTCTATGTTCTTCAGCTATCTAAAGTTATTTTACATAATAAGTGAGTTTGTAAAACTCTTTAGGATTGTATCATTTAATAGAAATTTTGCTATGTTCATTTATATTATTTTATCTTGCGTGATTCAATAATTCATTAGGGAAAACTGTTTTTGGACTTGCTAGCACCAAGAGAGGAAATGAGAGAGAAGAATCACTCCTGAGTAAAAACCTTATTAACAGCAATTCAATGAATTTAATCCTTTCTGGAATCCTGCCACCATTTATTTCTTCAGCATGCCGGCATATTAGATTTTATACCAGTAGTTTTCATATACACACCAGAAACATTATTCTGATTATCAAAGCACTTGGGAAAATTCAACCTGAACTGACCTGAGCTTCTGCTATGAAAAGGGAAGGGATATAACATTAAAAGTTATTAGTCTATTATTAAGAGATAAAAGAAGCAAGAGGGAGACTCATAAGTGAACTAAAATATGCTCATCAAAGATTAGGCAATCTTAATTGCTACCAATGATTATTGTTCGTATAGAGACCCTGGGAGAAAGATACATTCCATCCAAAATATTAAGCTTTTTCAAAATGACTAATTAAGAAATACTGATTCAGAACTGAAAATTTCCCTTGAATGACAATGTGCAGAGTTGCATGCCACTGACTTTAAGTCTGTGGAGGTTTGTGCAGAATACAACTGCTGAAATCATAATTATAATTGTGTATATTAAAACTTTAAGAAACTATTTAATGAAGAAAATGAAAGCTAGGTAAATGGACAAGTAACTTTAAAGCAGTTTTAATTTAGTTTAAAGTAGTTATTAAATACCATTAAATACCATCTACTAACAAAGCAAAGAGATCAATATATTTAAAGATCTATGACAGTCTAGCTCTTTGGTCATGTTTGGGCATGTTCAATAAAGGGATTAATTTTAGGTGAATCTGAAAGGAAGGGTATGATTCCAACAGGAAGAAATGAAAGGAAGAAAATTCTAGGAAGAAAAAACTATGACCAAATTCAACAAGTTTTGTTGAACATGGGTGTATATATGTGTAAAAGACCTAGGAACTTCTTACCTGCCTTTCATGGTTATAGTATATACATTTTGATACATTTTATTTTCACTTTATTTCCAAGAAAATCTTTAAATTTGCTTTGTATTTCCTCGTGGATTCAAGGTTATTTTTATTTACCAGTGAAAGGGCCCTTTCATTTCTGGTGTTATTAATGTTGATTTTGTTTCGTCTTGCTCAGTGAAGGCTGTTTCTGTTACTTTGATTCTTTGGGAACTGTTGAAGTGTGTTTTGTGTGTGTGGTCTAATGTATGGGAATTAATGTTCTCTAAGATTTGAAAAAGTTTATTTTCATCATGGCTCAAATATATATGTGGAATAGATACCACATACTTTTGATTCTGTTTTTTATATCATGTACATTTACCAACATTTTGTCCACTTAATTGTGAGAAGTGTCTTAAAATCCCTGCGGTTTTTGGGTGTCTTTCTCTCCTTGCATTACCTGTTGTTTCTACTCTATGAACACTGTTGCTGCATTTGGGGAGCTTAACTATCAATCACTTTGTCTTTGCATTCTCCTGGCACAGAATATGCCTACAGAACCAATCATAATGTTAGTGTCGAATTGATTTTAACAAAGTGAGCACACTCATGTACTATGCAGTCGATCAATAAATAGAATGTTAACATCACCCAAGACATCACTTGACCTCTCCTAGTTACTTACCACTCCCCTTTGGTAGCCATATACTTGGCTGTGAAAATCAAGTTTAGCTCTTCCTGTTTTTAACTTATATAAATAAAATTAAGCAATTTTTTTTCTTACGTAACATGAAGTTTGTAGTGTTTGTCCATATTTTATAGAGGGACAAATTGTTCATTCTCATTGTCATAGTAATGCACTAATTGCTGATGTTGTGAAGGGCTCCTCAGATCTTCCCTCAAGACTAGCTGCCCAGTTCCTGGGAGCATTGTCAGCAAAGGGCCACTTGCTATCATCTTCTATCTGTTCTGTTTCACCTGCAGAGGATTTCCTCACTTACATTGTGCCCTTCCTGTGACAGTCCACATCTGGTTACTGAGCTTGACAGATGTTACATATATTGCAATCCAATTTGGACAGTTATGATGGGATATCTTTATGCCCAAGATTCCTGCCTGTTTCAGACTGAGGTTTTATTGGTCCTACATCAAAGTTCTGCTTCCCCCTCTGTTCATCAAAATTCTGTTCCCTTTCTGTTTTCCTTCTTTTCACAGGTATCAATCCCTAATAACCATCTTTCACCCCAAGCTCTATCTCAGAATCTTCTTACAGAGAATGTAACCTATGGTACCATTATAGAGAATACTTTACTATAGAAGGGCACCTGTGTTTTCCCCAATTATTGGTTATTAGCAAGAGAGCTACTAAGAGCATTCTAGTATATTTCTGTTAGGTATATATCTAGGTGTGGAATTGTTGGATAATGGAGCATTTGTTTGCTTAGTTTTAGTAAATATATTTTCATAAAATGCTTGTACCTATTTACCACTGGTGTATGGGAATTCCATTTGTTCAACATCTTCACCAAATCTTGGTATTTTTCATCTTTTGTATTTTAAACTTTTCAATGAGTGTGTAGTGGTCTCTCACTGTGGTTTTCATTAACATTCTTATGATGGCTAATGCAATTCAGCAAAATTTCAAATGTTCACTGAATATTTATAGACATATATTTTGTAGGAAGTAGCTTCTTAAGTCCTTTACATGTTTTAATTGAGCTGTCTGCCTTTTTCTTCCTTCATTATTCTGGATATAAGTCTATTGAATATATGTAATATATATGTTGCAAATTTCTTCTCCTAATCTGTGGTTGAGTTTTACATTCCCATAATGGGGATTTTGAATAAAGGAATTCTTGCTTTTAATGTAGTCTACTCATCATTTTTTTTCTTTATGCTAATAGTTTTTGTGTTTAATTTAGCAAAAGTTTTCTGCAGGGCAATTATTCAATAGATTTTTAATCCACCATTCCCAGAAAAGGGAATTTTTATTATCTTTTTATTTTTATTTATTTTTATTTTTAATATTATTTTTATTATCTTTTTAATGTCTAAAAGATCTGTGGTGACATTTTTTTCATTCCTAACATATATTTTTAAGATTTATTTATTTGAACAGGAGAGAGAGAGCATGCGCATGCACAAGTTGGGGGAGGGACAAAAGGAAAGAAACTCAAGTGGACTCCGTGCCAATGCAGGACTTGATCTCAGGATCAAGTGGAAAATGAGAGTCTGTCCCTCAACTGACTGAGGCACCAGGTGTCCCTCATTCTTCTAATCTTTCTCTTCTAATCTATGGTTTCTCTCTTATCCCTTTACACTTATTTGACTTCATATTGAAGTTTTTCATTTATAATTTTAAATGTGTCATTCCATTTCATTCTTTTTTTTTTTTAAGATTTTATTTATTTATTTGACATACAGAGATCACAAGTAGGCAGAGAGGCAGGCAGAGAGAGAGGAAAGGAAGCAGGCTCCCCGTGGAGCAGAAAGCCCGATGTGGGGCTCGATCCCAGAACCCTGGGATCATGACCCAAGCTGAAGGCAGAGGCCTCAACCCACTGAGCCACCCAGGCACTCCATTCCATTATTTTCTGCAAGGTTATTTTATTTTTTCTAATGATTGTATTTAAACGAGTAACTTTATAAAATACCCTTAGCTTTATATTCTGTTGTTATTACTTACTCTTTCCTTACTGTTATTAATATTGAAATTAGTAGTAATTCTTCACAAAGCCTTTCATCGCCTCCATAATTTTATTTGAAGTATGATCTGTTTCTATAAAAAATTGATAATTTAGGTGGCTTTAATGAAGATAAAAATGAAAAAGTTAGGTGGTTTTCTTAAAAAAAAAAAAACCCTACAGATAGTACTTAATTGGTTATTTTCATTCAAACTTCATGTCTTGCTTGCTCTGTTTTTAAAAGGTATCATGGTAATATGGGGTTCCCCAGGGGTCGATCCTTAGGTGAAGATTCATGTGTATGTAATAAATTAAGGAAACACTTCTAAGCAAAACCAGGAAATGAGTGGAGGATGGAGAAGAGGGAAGGCGAACAGGTCAACAAAGGGTACAATTTTTGGCAATGTCCCGGATTCAGCCATGAATTACACTGGACATTTTTTTTTTTTTAATGGCCCTGGGAACAAGAGTTGGGCTTACACCTGCATTCATTATTTATTGACTAAGAGATGACTGTGAGTTACCTCTGCTCTCTCTGCTTATATAAGCAAATCTGCTCTAGTATCCCGAGGGCAGTATCCCAAAGAACAGTTGCAGCTCAGGGCTTGCTTATAAAATCAAACACACTATAAAGCTGGGCAAGTGTCACATAGAAAAGAGACAAGGATCTAAGGGGACCTGGGCTGAGCATGGGCCGTTTCCACTATACTAATCTTAACCTTCCAGTTAATTCGCTCTACACCCACACCCTGTCTATACCCACACCTAATCTTAGATATCTGAGTTTACTCTTTATGAATATTTAGAAATGCAAATATAGGTAAAAGTCTACTTTATTAACATTTTTATCTCTCTCATCATGTATATTTTAACAATGTTATACTAAGTGTATTGTTTAATAATGTAACCAGAAAATCTTGCTGGCTTTATTTAAAGAAAATTGATTGTATTGTAAATAAAATGAAATATAGAGGCTTTGAGGATTTTATAAAACTTTACAATTTCTAAAGTCAACCAACTAGTTAATATCAGGATCAACTAGTTAGTGACAGGCTTATATAAATTCAGTGAATAGTTCTTTTCACAGTTGCATGCTGCGTTCTTCCTTAATTCCAAATATCTATAGCTGAAACCAATGTAATCTGAAGTGTAATCGCTGAATGCTTTTGTGTGGTGGGGGTCACAGAGGAGCAAAGGAGAAGGTACTTGATTCTCAGATAGGAGTAAGTTCATTAATACTCAATGTATTTTAATTAGAATAGATCTTCTTGTTAGTATATCCATGAATTGCTCCATATTATCTATGCTGTTCAGGTATGCTTTGATTTTCTTGAAATGAAAGCAGCAGGATTTAATGGTTTTATTATTAAAATTCTTCTTTTTTTTTTAAAGATTTTTATTTATTTGACAGAAAGGGACACAGCAAGAGAGGGAATATAAACGGGAGTGGGAGAGGAAGAAGCAGGCTTCCTGCTGAGCAGGGGGCCTGATGTGGGGCTTGATCCCAGGACCCTGGGATCATGACCTGAGCCAAAGGCAGATGCTTAATGACTGAGCCACACAGGCATCCCTAAAATTCTTCAACCTACATGAATTAGGATATGATGGCCCAATAGTAAATAAGAGAAGTTTCCTGTAAAGATAGCAATCACTATAAATTCACCTAATTTTTATGAAACTATGAAAACTTTTAATTTTAAAAGTAGGTTAAGAATGTCTCAAGATTAGATTTTAATAGAATATTGCAAATACCACATTTCTCTAAATTTTGATACAACTAGCAAAACTGTAAGAACCTGAAAAAGAAGCTATTTCCAAATAAAGCTATCTGATTATTTGCAAACATGTAAGTGAAAGGAGTCTTGTCCTGAATTTATGTAAAATTTTTGGAAAGTATTTTATTCTACCTGCATATGCCCACATATTTCTGTTTATCAATATATATTTCTTCCCTTGCATGGATCAAAGGATGAAATATATTCATAACTTTTAAAAATATTCCTGAAAGGGCATTTTGGATAACATTTGTTCATATGGTTTCAGCCAGTGCTAGGGAGAACAAAAAGTATTCAATCTTCTTAAATGGTGACATTCCAGTTCAGTTTATTCAAACTATTATGAAAAATATACCTGTTGTCTCCTGTTCCTGGACTCTGAAGCTATGACTTATGGCTAGGAAAAGTAAGTCTAGTTGGATGTGTGATCCCTCAGTTTCTTACACTGATTATGACCGACCCCAACAGTAGGAAACCTGATGAGTCTACCATAACCCCCCAAATACTGAACTTCCTGGCTCAGCATAATCACTTTTATTGACACACCAAGGCTATCCCCTTGACTTTTCACCATCTATCTACTGCAAGATTATCTCTAAGTCCCTCCTCTGTCCTTTCAAGAAGTTCATATAATTAGACCATTTATTGTCCCATATTTCATTAGTAGTTATTACACATGCATCTGAACTTCATTCAACAAAAGACAAAGGACTGCAAAAATTTGAGGGGAAGACAGTGATGGTAAATATAGAAACTCAAGGTAATAGATTCATTCTAAAATGCAAAATTTATTGTTTAATTTTTTAAAAGATTTTATTTATTTACTTGACAGACAGAAATCACAAGTAGGCAGAGAGAGAGACAGAGAAGCAGGCTCCCCGCCGAGCCAGAGACCCCGAAGCGGGGCTCGATCCCAGGACCCTGAGACCATGACCTGAGCTGAAGGCAGAGGCTTAACCACTGAGCCACCCAGTCGCCCCTATTATGTTTAATTTTTAACAAAGACTGTGGGAAATAGAGAATATGAGAATGATGGGAGAAGCACTGGTTAAGGGAAGCAGAGGACAGGTTTCACACGGATTCACACAGAGAAACCATACTCGAAAGATGCTGTGTGTCTCTAGAGTAGCAGAGGAGGAGAAAGTTTATGGCTCTGCATTACTCCATCCTTTCATTTCCACAGAAATCTTCTGCAAATATAGGGCCTAAGAAAAGCCAACTCATTTAATGATTAATTAAGGAAAACAAAAAGAACTAGTCCATAAAAGAAAATATAGATAAACTTCTGCAAAAGTTATCGAAAACAGTGAATACTGACCAGAAGAATATTCCATAGAGAAAATTAAAATTAAAGCCAGAAGGAGGAAGATGAGGAAGAGACGTCAATTTTATATATTGGCTTGGCTGGGCCGTGGTACCCAGATACTCAGTCAAATACCAACCCAGAGGTTTGCATGAAGGTCATTTTTAGATCGAGATTAACATCGAAGTTAGTAGAATGAGTAAAGCAGGTTATTTTCCTTAATGTGGGTGGGCCTCACGCATTCAGTGGAAGGCTTTAAAAGAAATGATTTACATTTGCCTCCAGACTGTCTTTAAATGCCAGTTACAATATCAGCTTTTCCCTGGGTGTCCAGGCTGCTGCCTACCCTACCAATTGCATGTGCCAGTTCCTTAAAATAAATCTTTCTCTCTCTCTCTATACACATATATACACATGTACTAACATATATTTATACGCACACATATATGCATACATGTACACATATAACTACATATACATATATACACATGTATTTACATATATTTATACACACACATATATGCATACATGTACATATATAACTATACATATATAAGTATATGTGTGTAGAAGAAGAAAGGGGAAGCAAAAGAGAAAGAACGAGCACATACGCAGCTATATGGTATGACAAATTTTTAAAAAAACAAGGTTCTGTTCTACACTTGAGTTGGAATTTCAGTGAATTGCAATGTTCTATTCACACAAACAAAATCGTTTAAATAAAGCTGATTTAATTTCGTCAGCCAATTACTTGTTGGCAAGAGAGTGTCCCACTTTTTAGAATAGTGTTATCACCTACACGTGACTGCTTTGTGCTTTGAGTGGTGATAAGATCACTGGGTGATCTGAAAACATGCCTTGACAACTTAAGATATTTCAGCCTTGCCTAATTTCTAGCATGGTAAAAACTATACCTGTAAAGATGAGCATTACTTCAACAACAGAGGGCTTTTCAGAGTAGATTTTAAGCTTGTGAAAGCAAAGTGAATAATTAGATAATACCTTTGGCCTCCTGTCTGCAAACACGTTTTTTGTGTGAAATATGCACATTTGGTTAGCATCATTTTCATCCTCAGAAAAAGACTGATTTTATTGCAGTGATTTTTAATAAAAAAATAAATGACTTTGAACGCTATTTAAAGAGGACTAGGATATTTATGAGGAAAGGAGCTTTAGGAAGGCTCAAGGGGAAATGTCAGTACCCACTCAAGAAGAACAGAAATGTCATTTTGCATTTTAAAAAAAACATGCTCATGACTTTGCTGTAAAATTCACAAAACCTTTTGTGGCAAGGGAAAACTTTACTTGATTAGGTGGCACCATACATAGCTATATATCAAATCCTAACTACGGTGACTACCAGAGAAATGTTCATTGACGTCCGGGGAAGACAAGCCCTTTTTTATCACAGTGCTATTTGCACTTACATTTGAGTGGAAATGCACCACAAGGACCACAACATTAAACTCTGTCAATTTTCAAATTTCAATTGTCTGCATGAGTAAGCATCATTTCCTAATAATAGCTAGAAAGACTGTTTTCAGTTGTAAACACTTTTCCTTTTGATGGAAAAAGTACCATTTATGTCCTTAAGACCTTCTCCAGGGTTAAGACTTATTTTAAACGTATTTTTTTTTATCCTTAGTGGATACCAATGTGATCACTTTTAAAATATGCCCCCAAATTCGTTGAATTTAATTTACTTCTGTGAATTGTTTAAAGAAAAGTCTTATACGCACATGATGAAAAATATTCCAAAATATTCTAAGATAATAATTGGGAACTGAAACATGCCCTTTAACTCTTCCTCTTTTTATTTGTTTTGGTTTCTACCACCAAACTCCAAATAATGTGTAATTATGAGAGACGAGAGATGTGTTTTTTAACACTTAAGCTGATCTCACCATTGCAACCCAATTCTCCATATTTTAATCTTTACCACTTGCTTAATACCATTGCAGACTGTGGGGACTTGGGACCCCAGACTTATACCCCCGCATTAACTAGTCACTAGATGCCAGTTGCTTCCAATAAAGGGGTGTGACCTTCAGGAGGGTGACTTGTTAGACAAAGGGCCATTCTTGCAGTTGGCAGCAGTTGAAGACTACCTGCTGGGTATGGGCCCAGAGGTGAGAGGATTAAGTTCTTTCATGCTGAGGCAGAGTCTGAGCAGTGCACCCCAGTATTCACTATACTTTGTAACTTTAACTAAGGAATGAAACATACACTTTTGTTCCCTGAATTTTTGGTTTCATTTCTTGAAGCTTCATAAATGGCTGAAATGTAAGATTATGTTTTCTCTCACATCAACAGAGACAGAAGCAGGAAGTCCTGTGGTGTTCTACTGACTCTGTGGTCATCAGGAATTCAGACACCTTTTGTCTTTCACCTCTAACTTCCATAGCACTGGTTTCCATGCTTGAGATTACTTTTTGTCCAGGGTGGACATTGGAACTCCATTCCACTGCAAGCAGCAGAAAGAAAGGGCCAAAGAGTATGTCCCAACTGTGATTGTCTATTTATTCTTGCACATATTTTTGGGAAATGACACAGTCAGATGGTACACTGAGTATCAAGGAAGACCAGGAAATATCAATGTCAGCTGAGTATTTTGCAGTGCTGAAATAAGTATTTGTTACTATAGGAAAAGGGGATCCTGAGTATGGGAAACCAGTAGTCTCTGAGTGTGTGTGTGTATGAGTGTGTACACCAACATATTTGTATATAATGTTCTTTAGCTTTGGAAAATAATCAGTTACTTCTTCACATTGATTTTAAATAGTGTTCTTGGGACGCCTGGGTGGCTCAGAGGGTTAAGCCTCTGCCTTCGGCTCAGGTCATGATCTCAGGGTCCTGGGATCGAGTCCCGCATTGGGTTCTCCGCTCAGCGGGGAGCCTGCTTCCCCACCCCCTCTCTCTGCCTGCCTCTCTGCCTACTTGTGATCTCTCTCTGTGTCAAATAAATAAATAAAATCTTAAAATAAATAAATAAATAAATAGTGTCAAATAAGTAAATAAAATCTTAAAATAAATGAGTAAATAAATAAATAGTGTTCTTAATTATGTGATAGGTAAACAACTATTTTAAATATTCAATTCAATAGAGTTTTTTATCAAAAATAGTTTAAAACTATGGCATTCTACCTCATTTAAATACAAATAATTGACACCTCTGCATTTAGAAAGAAAATTATTCTTTTTAAGCTCTAATACCCAGGTAACCAAATTGTAGGAGAAGCATCCACAAAATAAGTTTTTAGATCCAAATATATAAAATGTTTGAAACTACTAAAAATGCTATGACTATAACATGGTGAGCAAGGGAAGTGGTAACCAAAGCATCCTTGACCAACACGATGACAAAATATCGATGGTATGATATGTAAAAAAAAAAAAAAAAAAACCAAAAGGATATTACAAAAGAGAAGAAACGTTTTCAAAAATACCTTTGAGAATATTTAGTCCTTTACTTAACAAAACTTCATTCCTTTTCAAGAGGAAAGGGCATTGGGAGCGCTCATTAATTAAAATACAATCCAATAAAATGTTATGCACCATTTGTTGATTATTAGAGTAGTTAATATTAATCCTAAACTAAAAATCTTCTCATTACCATAGTATTATGAATTTTTGTCAGCTAAAAGGTGAAATTCCAAAATAAGGTATGTAAAAAAAAAGGTATGTAAAATAGGGAAGTGTTTCAAGGAAAGAGAGGACTTGAATAAAGTATAGAACGATAGAAAGAAAAAACACCTAGGAACTTAACTATTGAAAAAGGAGTGATTTAATAAATCTTTAAATATATAAAGAGCTTTATGGAAGTATGGTAATCAATATTTTTCTTATATTGAAGACAGAACAAGGGAAACTAGGCTTAATATTAAGCATGACGGATTTGAGTTAGCTAGTAGTAGAATATTTTCTGACAGTGAGAAAGTTCAGTGAATCTCATTTGAAGGTCTTTTAAACAAGAATGGATTTTTACTTTTTTCTTGTTCTTTATGCATTGCCTGACTGATGACTGAAAAACTGGGTGATATGATCCATTTTTACACTTAGGATTCATTATACAAACTATGGTTTGTGTGTAAAACATCCTCGCTAAAAACCCCTGCCCCAAATTAAATCTTTTTTTATGGAAGAAAGTTGATAATAAATTGACTTGGAATGATGTGATTCTATTTGGTATAATCCAATCCTAAGTATACCATTTTTTAATTTGGACCACTAACAGAGATAAGATGGAACTGAAACCAAACATGAAAACTGAAAGACAACATTGCTTAATACGTTTTGCAAGAGTTATTGGGTATTTTTAAATTCACCTTTTCTAAATGTCAGTGTTGATTAAAAAAAACAAACAAACATTTATTTATCCATAGACTACAAATGGTAAAGTTTTGGGACATAAAATAACAACTTGTCTTTCAGGGTTTTTCAAGATTCATGGCTTCTTCTAAGCAACTCAGAGACATTCTCATGAGCTATTTTCACTTAGGAGAAAACAAAACTTAGTTTTCCAAAGATCTTTCATGAGCAACCACCCATCAGGAAGGAGATCTTTTATATCCCTCTATGATGTCTCCTCCTATACAGGCTGCCAACCTTGATTAAACTTCCTAAAAACAGGATATCCCTAAGCAGCCTTCTGTAGCCATAAGTTTCAGTAGTATAAATGACAGGATAACACTTATCATTATTCATCTAACTTTGATTTTAAAATGACTTTTTTTTTTTAAACACAGTTCCATTTAATAGAAAGAGAGCTTGTCTTTTGGTCTGAGGTCAGTGAGGGCAGAACAGTCTGGATGTGTATAAAGGACAAAAATATTTATTTTTAAGGCTAGAAGTTTAAATTAATTTAGTTTAAACTGATAACGAATTAGAGAACTTTCTAAAGTTAAATTAGAAGCCTGTAAATTGAATCTTTGAAATATCTTTACATATCATAATTGCATGGAGCATATTTTTCAGACTGCTTGCAAAAAATCATTTTGTTTATCATCCCCAGGCTAAGACTTTTTTTTTTTCTTTAGGTTAGGGAAATTCTCATAAACTTCCCATTCTGACTTAGAGAGCTTTCATGAGATTTAGGCTCTGGGCATGATCGAAGATGCAGGAGACTGGATTTTAGCTGTCCTTGATAATTACTTTTGAAAAGCAATGACTAATTCTATCAGCTTTCTGAAAAGGGTATAAATCTTGATGCTATCAGATATTTTGTCTGCTGAAACAACCAGAGAAAGTAGAGCAAAGAATCTACTTTTAGTATATTTGGATTACTTGTATTCATGCATTTTCTCTAACCTGTATCTGGGAATATTAGCATGAGGAACAAAGTTCATTTCATTTTTAACCCTTACAATAATATTATAGTCTCCAGTTTTCAAATAACTCTTGGATCTGAAAGGACATAAGAAAGAAGTCCTGTTAAAAGCTACTAGAAAGGGAAGCAACTACAAAATAATGTCAATGTTGAAAGCATGAGAGAGAAAACAGGGAAATAGGACACAGCTAATGTTCATGGAAACCTGTCCAAGCAGCTCACTTAGGTTTGCTTAGGAATTAGAAAATGTCTTCAACGTACTAATAGGAATATTGAAATAGTACGTCTTACTCTTACCTATGGTTCGCATACAGGGATTGTCTAATTCTCATTTGTTCTCTGAACTGTTCCTAACACTGGTAGCTTGAGAAAACTGTGATCAAATCAGGCAAATCATTTTTATACACATTAAAAAATGTATTCAACTTAAATTCATTTTGAATGACTAGCTGTGTTATAGGAAATGGAGTAAAGCAGAGAAGAAAAGAATAATCCTACTTAACTAGATTTTACAATTAAGATCATTTTGAGATTGGAGAATTTAGGAAAATGATGGAGATGACAAAATGCAAAATGATCTAGCAAGAAAAACTCATTTGAAATCTATCATGGATTGGCTCTGTTTACATCTATGTGAAGGGAATTATAGCTAAACTCTTTATACCAGTGCTTTGCAAAATGCACATCTGGCATGATTAAAAATGGTAAGGTTTATGTGGTAAGCTGAAAGAGCCCTGAAGCACTCTATCTTGGGTTTGGCAAAATGTGTGTGTGTGTAACATAATAAATATTATATATCTCTATAAATAATAAAATTCTACAAAGTATAAATTCTATAAAATATTGACATATTGTATTTGCAAAAAACTCCAAATATTTTTAATAAGAAAATAGAACTTATATCTGTGAGCATTACTTTTGTTATATCAAGATTTTTTTAAACTTAGTATTACCATACAGTTATGGGAAATTTCAACTTGGTGACCACATTGAAGTGCTTACAGCATGGGTGTTCAGTGCTCTCTAACCCCACCCACCCATACTTTGCTCTGTGTATCTCTTCCATACAGTTGTTCTTGGGTCATCTCCTTTATCATAAATAGGTGCACCTGCTACTTGCCATAATTAATAATGAAACAGTCCTTTGGCAAAACCTTCTGAGTAATGCCTCCACCTACTTCTAGGAGAAATGTTTTGGGAGGGTCCTTCCAAATTACTCCCAGCAGCTTCTCGGCTTGCAATTCTATAGCAAAAGTATTGAATGTTACCATATTTCCAGTATAAAAAATGTAAATGTGATTTTTGGAATGATAAAAAATATCATTTTATCTTAAGAGGTCAACACTTCTTAAGAATTATCTTTTAATTTCTCACCATCGATGGAAAGAATATTTCACTAAAGCAGCAGGAACAAAAGACTGCAGATATTTTCTCTGACAGAAACTCAGTTTTAAGCATTAACAAAAATTCAGATACAACTACGTTTTCATATTACATTTTAAGATTGTGATTATTATTCAGATCTACCACCTTCTCTTTTTACTGGTTAATAAATGTATTATTGAGCTTTCTTCAGTGAAGTTTCTTGATCATGTAAATATATCATTGAACTTTCTTAGTTGAAATTTCCTTACCATTTATATGTTAAATCCATTTCAGTTTTGCATGCCAAATATTTGTAAATGCTAATAAAGATTTTGCTTTGGTGTACACAAATTTAGCTCTACTAATCATAACAATTCTTCACTAGCATAACGATCACAATATTTTCTAAATACTTTTCATAAATGAATGTTTTAATAAACTTTATCAAAATGTAATCACAAATGAAATCTACCTGAGAAATCACCATCTAGTACAAGGGGGTACCTATCCAGCACCCTGGGTACCCCCCTCAGTCCCCTGTTCTTTTTATCACTATTCCAACTTATAATCCAAACAAATCAACAATACTGATTTTTAACATCATATTTTATATTGACTCTTCTGGAATTTTGTATTAATGGGATCATATGGTACATAATATGTGGGCTATGTTTTTTATTTTTTTCAGTTCTTCACCCAATAAGATATTGGAGAGATTTATGCATGTTGTTTTATGTGGTAATATTTTGATCATTTCCTATTACAGAGTATTCCACTATATAAATATACTATGGTTAATTTATCCATTTTGCTGTTAACATGCACTGAGATGTTTCTAGTTTTTATTTCTTATGTGTAATGTTTCTATAAATATTGGGGTGTATGTCTTTTGTTTTACATAGGTTTGACTTTGTGCATACCTATGTGGATTTTTTTGGTTTTGGATGCATTTGTTTAGCATTAGGAAATAATGATAGTTTTCCAAAGTTTTACTCCTACCAGCACTATTTGTGAAATCCTATTGCTCTATGTCTTTACTGATGTTTGGTATTTTCAGAATTTAATCACTGCAGTGTGCGCATAGTGTTATCTTTATGCCACTTACTATAATTAAATCTGTGGCTTACTTTTATATATAGATAGCCTCTCCATAAACAAAACAATGTATTACTTGAATATAAGATTACCGTTGCTGAAATAGTCTAAGGTAGTGTCTCTGTGATAACTTGTGTATTCACCTACCATGCTGAATATTTTAAGAGTTTATTTTGAATTGATTTGTGTTTCTATGTCTTTGTGGGAAAAATAATCTTTTTTTCTATCATTTTTATTTTCAAGGATTGTAACTAGTGCTATTAACTATGTGCAGGTCCTAACCTCAGTAGATTAATCTAGTACAATAAAAACATCCATGCCAAAGAATTGTACTTTTGATAAATCGACTATTACTGAAGTACTAATCTCACTGATTGAAATGCTCCAATGGGAAGGTCAGAGAGAGCTGTCCTACATAGTATTGCTGCTGTGGAGTTGTTTTCTGTTAGTGGGTATTATCTGTAAAATCTTACAGGTATAATAAAAATGTGAAAAGAGCACATGAAATCAAAAGCAAAGCTGAGTATTTTAAATATTCACATAAAATAATTTCACTGATGATTACAAAAGAAAATTGACTGAAGTAATAAGACTTCCTGGGATGATTAAATGTGTTAATCAGGGGAGATGTTCATTGTTATAAATGTTAAAGTTTTTTTTTTTTTCATGGTAAGTGCTAAAAATAAATAAAGCTTTAAAGATCCAAATAATAATTTTTAAATACAGGAGTTTTCAGAAAAAGCTATACCTAGTGTTCAACTGTAATTACAAATATAAATTTTTGAATGAATATAAAAAATAATCTAAATCTTCCAACAAATTTGTAATACACTATGAAACACCATAGTATACTTATTGGGAAGCTATGCCTCTCTTATTCAATCAGAAAGAAAGAAAGAGAGAGGACGGAAAGGAGGGAGGGAAGAAAAAAAGGGGGAGGGAGGAAGGAAGGAAGAAAGAGAAGAAAGATCTATTAATATGTTTTAATGTTATGGAATCCTAATTTTAAGTTAGATAAGGTAAGATTAAGAAAAAACCATCACCAGAATTAAAAATTCAGAGCTTTAAACTCCACTCTGACCATAGAATTTTGATTCTTATAGTTAATAAACAATGAATATATTTTCCTACAATATTTCTTTACATAAAACCTGGACAGTATGCTTTCAGAAAAAAACTTACCACATTCTCAAGAAGTAAAATTTCACTTTTTAACTTTAAACTTTATGTAGGATACACACACACACACACACACATACATATATATACATACATATACACACAAATATATAATTTTTATACATATACATATATACATTATGTATATTTTATAAATAAAATTTTTACACACACACACATATATATATATATATAAAATTTTTAAAAGTAATCTCTAAGTCCAACATGGGGCTTGAACACGTCATGACCTTGAGATCAAGAGTCACCTGCTCTCCTGACTGAACCATTGAAGTTCCCCTACTTACACCTCTTATATTAAAAATGCATCTTATAGGGACGCCTGGGTGGCTCAGTTGGTTAAGCGGCTGCCTTCGGCTCAGGTTGTGATCCCAGCGTCCTGGGATCGAGTCCCACATCGGGCTCCTTGCTGGGCAGTGAGCCTGCTTCTCCCTCTGCCTGCCACTCTGCCTGTGCTCACTCCTGCTCTCTCTATCTGACAAACTAAAAAAAAAAAAAAATCTTAAAAATGCATCTTATAATTGGTGCCCTTTGTTTTTGCTATTTTTTTGTATTCTGTAGAAATCTTTTTAGTCTACCCATGCTTATGAATTTTATGTATTACTTGCACATTACCATAGATTCTTAGGGCAAATCAAACATAATTTGAGTTGTAGTTTAATTCAAATGCTAAAACAGATGAGATAATGACAGATCTCTACAGCTCTCAATCTGCATAAATCAATCAATCAGAAATATTCATTCATTTATCCTGACCTGATTTAAGTCCCTTCATATTCTGACCCTGTTAAATTTCAAATTTTTTTTTTTTAAGATTTATTTATTTTAGAGAAAGAGAGAGAGAGCACAAGCATGAGGGGGAGAGGGAGGTGAGACAATCTCAAGCACACTGTGCTGAGTGTGGAGCCTGACCTGGGGCTCGATCTCACTACACTGAGATCATGACCTGAGCCAAAACCAGTAGTCAGACACTTCGACTGCACCACCTAGGTGCCCCAGATTTCAAATGTTTTTTCACAAAGTCAGCATTTTCAAGTTTTAAGCCAGCTGGCCAACTCCCTTTTTAGGGAACTTGTTTTAATATGAACTGGCATACCTGCCTTTAATAACATTGCCCTCTCTTTTGTCCCTTCCATCTTCCATTTAACTGAACCTGTTGAAAACTTCAAATCACTGTGATATTCAATTTGTTTATTCTGCTCCCTTAAACAGCTACACCATACACTGTCTGTGCCCCAACTCTGATCTACGACATATGAATTATACACATCATATCGATTATACACATTGATAACTATTTGTCATCTAAGACTAATCTGATGAACTGATTGCACCTTCCTGAGGGTGTGGCTTTTGTAATATTTATTTAGACTACCTCACAGAAACAAGCAAGAGAGTTTGATGTTTTAAATGAGTTTAAGGACAACAATACCTGATATCTTTTTTCACTGTTTCACTGAATGAAAATCCTTGTAAGTGTGGCTAACTAGTAGGATGTCTCTTTTTAAGCCCCGTTTATGCTGCTGGGGGTTGGTCGATTTCTGCCCCCAATTTTTCTTAGTGTCTCATTTTACCAGTTTAAGCGAAGTTAAGATGGGATGGCATCAGTACTGTCCTTTAGAATTTTCAGGGAATGCTAGTAGCTCAGAATGTGGTTGAAAATCTACTTGTGTCTGAGTCGTCTCCAGACTATTGACCCAACTTACCCCAGTAAGTGTGACACCAAAATAAACATTTATTATTAGATAGCTGCTTTACACTGCATATATGCATTCAGAATTTATTCAACAAATGTGTGTTGAGTGTTCATTAGTTCTTAGATGGTATTTTAGGTACAGAAGATTTAACCATGAGTCAGATAGACAAAGTCTGCCCTGTTGTGGCCATCTGAGTGGCTTGATCCAAGTTATGAGTGAAAAGTGGCAAGAACAGAGATCAGAAAAATCTCTTCTGGTCAAATTGTGAGGGGTTGGGTGAAATGCAAAGAGGTTTCTATTAGGTGTGTGATGGAAAGGCATGTGAAGTTTGTGTAGAGATTTTAAGTGACCTGATATAAGTCTGAAAATTTTCCCTTGGCTGTTGATGTTTCTCAAGATTGAGTTCTGTTATTGATTTATTTTGTAAAATTTACATATACATAAATATACACAAAGCATATATTATAAAATGTGTGTATGTTTTTATATAAAATTGTGCACATGTGTATTTATAGATCAGAATTTTAACAGGGGTTGCATCTAGTGATGGGATTGAGAGTTTTAGCCAACTCTCTGAGAGTTTTAGCCAATCTGCATGGCTACTCCATATGGATCTTGGGGAGGCAACCACAAACTTGTTACAGGATCATGCCTTGATTTTGTCACTATGTCTTCATGTTTCCTGCATTCTATACCAATCAAGATGATCTTTCTAAAATAAAACTTTGTTGAGGTTACTTACTGTTTAAAATCCATCAATAGCTCTCTTTTGCTGTGATGTGAAAACTCAGAAGTTTCAAGAAAACCTAAGAAGCCATCAGCCTCATACCTCCTTTATTGTCCTCATGGCACAGTATTCGGATCAACACAATCTTCTTAATGTCACCAGTATCTAAGCTCTTTCTAGTCTAGACAATCATCTCTTTGGAATAATCTCTTTCCTGTACCCCTGGACAAAGCAAAGGTGTCAACTTCTATGAGAAGACCTCCCTGTTCTTTTGAGGGTGCCTTTTCTAGGTAAGGCTATGGCATCCACTGCTAACCTCTTATAAGGTGTCTATACCTTATAAGATGTCTAGAATTATAAGGTGATAATTGTTTCTTTACCTGTCTTTCTTCTCAGTAGGTTGTAACCTCTAGTGATATGAGAGCTACGTCTATAGCTATACCTTGTTTTCTCCAGCAATCTGTAAAGTTACTGGCACAATATTTATTAACTAAATGTCTTGTGTTCAGCCATCAGTAACATGATATTGTGAGGTTCTATTCATAAGGCACTTCTCGGTAGGGGCACAAAAGGCAATATTTATTTATTTATTTATTTAGTCAATACTTTTAGACCAGACAAAAACTAACCTGATTAATAAGGGTTTGGAGGAAGATAATTTTTAAAATATTGGTAAAGATGTATTTGATATCGTAAAGAATTATGAGCACAGTTACATTTCTGAATGGATCCAGGTTTGCTCCCCCTCTTCCAATTCTACTTGCATACAATGCCAGATGCATTTTCCTTCTAAAGGAGGAAGTTCTTTCCCTTGATGGAAATCTTTAAGGACTTCATTTAATCTACTGCCTGATGTGCAAATTTCTTATGTTTGCATTCAGTCTTCCACATTAGCTTTCTTATCTGTGATAGTAAAGAAAAAGAAATTACTCTGTAGAGCTTAACCATCTGAATTTCTGCTTCCTAAGGGAGAAACAAAATAATTCACTTGGGCATATACTCTGTGTTAAGAAAAATACCAAGGTGGGCTTTTTTGCTGTAAAACAGTAAATCTTCAAGGCATTGTCCAGAAGGCAGAAGTGAGATAAAATGAAGTAAATTGCTTTGCCTAACACAGTAAGACAATATTTTAGCTTATTCAGACAAGTGGAAGGATGAGAAGATCTTGGGGGTAGCAAGAATAGGCGAATCCTAGCAAAATACCAAGAAACTAATTATTTTTTATACAACAGGGTATAGAGAGGCCAGTGCTTCCTTCTATTAGAAATAAAGTCTCCTGGGGTGCCTGGGTGGCTCAGTGGGTTAAAGCCTCTGCCTTCAGCTCAGGTCATGATCCCAGAGTCCTGGGATGGAGCCCTACATCAGGCTCTCTGCTCAGCAGGGAGCCTGCTTCCTCCTCTCTCTCTGCCTGCTTCTCTACCTGCTTGTGATCTCTGTCTGTCAAATAAGTAAATAAATAAACAAACAAATAAATAAATAAATATAAGAAATAAAGTCTCTTAAATTTTAGTTAGGCACTTGCCTGCCCTTGTAATAGCTACATTTCCCAGCCTCTCTTGCAAATAGAGTCACCAGGAGACTAATGCGGGACCAATGGGTTTCGACCAGAAGTTTGCTGCTTATGGCTTGTTTGTAAAGAAGGCACCATTTGCCTTTTTTTTTCTTTCCCCTTCTCATGGACTGGGAAATAATGGACACTAAATGCCACCCTTTGAACAAATAGAACTACTGCCCCATCCCTGTTCTACTCATCTTGCTACTATTACATGCAGTTGAACTAAAGCTTTGTTTTACTTGAGCCATTGAATTCTTGGTTCGTTTTATTTCAGTAGCTCTCTCTATTACTAAAAATGATTACTCAGATCTAATTTTAAGACCTTTCTTAATGCTTTTCTGAAATTTATTCTTCCTGTTACTCCAACACTTCAATAAAAGCCTCCTACATTTTCATTTTTATGTAAGTGATTGGCATGTGCCCCCCAAAACGGACAATTTGGAAAAACATTCTGCAAGAATAGAACTTGCTGAAATTAAGTAGTAAGTAGAAGCAGAAAATTAGAGTCAGGTGCGAGGATGGGAAGCATAAGTTCTCTTTGAAATACAGAGGAAAGAACAAGTTTCTTTTACATCTGTACCAGTAGTTTTATTTAAAGCCTAAAGACAAGTTATCCTGGCAGAATGGAGGGCTTGAGCTTCTCACATAAGTGACTCTTATGTCACGTTACTTTTCCTACCTCATCTCTTCCTTTTTCTCATTAATGAACCCTTTGCTCTATTGAAAATAAGTACAGTTCCCTGGCTTCAGAACAGGTCGTGTTCTTAAGTAGACTATTTTCTTCAAACTTTGCCCCTTTGCCAACACATGTCCACTTTTCTCTCCCTGCCTTTTATTTTAGTTACTCTATTTTGGCAGTTCTCTAGTAAGTTTGAGGGGAAGACTTGCCTATAGATGATCTAAAATATCTAGTATGTTTTAAAGAAACTTAACAGTATCCTTTGTCCCTTCTTTTATGACATGTGTTATTATTTAGTCTTTAACTTTACGCACGGAAAACTGAGATAATCCTGTAAGTTCACAATACCTGGAGTTTGAAATAGATATATAAAACTTGCTATGCATAGATTTAGTCAATTCGTATTTCAGCAGTATTAGAAAATGAATGACTTGGTTAATGAGTGATGTACCTTGACCCTGTAGCCCAGAGAAATTAATTACCTATTATCAACTACTTATTAATATGGTAGAAGAGTAGGTTGCTGTGCTCCATTATCTAATTCAACTCTTTTCCCTTACAATTTGTTGTGAACCTACTTATAATTGTCTTTATTTATGCTTTGACTTTTTCTTCTTTTTTCCAGTGAATATATATAAAGAGAATTTTAGTATAATTACCCTATCTGAATTCAAATGCATGTCACAAATATGAAATCAATGAAATGACTCATTTATTTATTGATAATTTCTTTGATGAAAATCTTACTGATTCTGTAATAGATTCTAAAACCTGGGGAGGACACTTGAAACACTAAGTAAGTAAAATCTATGTCTTATTCTCAAAAAAAAAAAAAAAAGGAGAGTTGAGAAGTAGGGGTAGACAATGCATTAGAGTTAAGTAATATTTAATTAGTATAAGTTTTAACAGTATGAATTTTAGCAGAAGAAAATTATGAATATATTAAAATTAAATAATTTTCCCCACTTACATGCTCAAGTCTCTAATGGCCATATTGGTAGGCAATAGTTTGGTAACCCCAATTATATTTAGTCTAATTCCTCTTGAACTTGCTTAACAGAACCTTAAAAGGGAGTCAGTCCAGCATAATAATGAAGTAGAGGGTCAACTAAAGTCTTTTTCCCCCCAAGATTTTATTTATTTATTTGAGAGGGAGAGCATGAGTGGGGGGCAGGGAGAGGGAGAAGCAGGCTCCCCACTGAGCAAGGAGCCCAAGGTGGGG
The DNA here is from genome assembly GCA_003697995.1 of Taxidea taxus jeffersonii. Taxonomy (NCBI): domain Eukaryota; kingdom Metazoa; phylum Chordata; class Mammalia; order Carnivora; family Mustelidae; genus Taxidea; species Taxidea taxus. The sequence continues at coordinate 43,868 of ML110936.1, read as the reverse complement.
CTCCAACCCAGGACCCTGAGATCATGACCTGAGCTGAAGGCAGGCACTTAATTGACTAAGCCACCAGGCACCCCCAGTTAATGTCTTAATTGCCCACTTCTGGTATTGACTCTTGCTGCCACAATATTGAAATCATCCACATAGAGTCTGAAAATATTGGATTAGTGTCACAGTGACTGCTCACCAATTAATGTTTTAGCCAGTGTTGCAGTCATTCATCAGTGAGAACATAGCACATCCCATTGCAACCTTCTGCCATACCATAGTTGGTCTTCTGAGTACCAATGTTTGAATTTCCATGCAAAAGTATCAGAAGGCCAGCTTACCGCAAGAATATTTTTTGCCCCAAATTTAGTAATGTTCCAACATCTTTAAATCCCAGTAGTCATGTCATCATCTCCCTAACAGTTTCTTTCCTTGGAATCCGGTTTACTTTGTCACCATCCAAGGGAGGTTACCCTTGAATGTGTGATCCTACATTGCTCTTACGATGGAAGTTACCTCTGGAGACTAAAGGTATTTTATGACTCTTCTAAGGAGTTACTTTAAAGACTGCTCAGCTTCTGTGATACCTGGGTGTCTCAGTTGGTTGAGTGACTGCCTTTGGTCCAGGTCATGATCCCCAAGTCCTGGGATCAAGTCCTGCATTGGGCTTCTGGCTAGTTGGGGTGCCTGCTTCTCCCTCTGACCCTCTCCCCTCTCATGTTATTTCTCACTTTCTCTCACAAATAAATAAATGGAATCTTTAAAAAAAATACAGATGGCTCAGCTTCTGTCTTCTTTAACTAAAGAAAGTTTTTAAAAAAATAATTTTAACCTCTGATGGCATATCCCACAACTACTATTATAATTGTTATTGTGGATATACAGGGACTAGTAGAGGCACAAATGAGTGGTAATCAGTTTTACTTATCAAGATGGTTTCAGAAATGATCTCATGGAAAAGATGATAAGTATTGGAATATGACTATGTCTTGGGCAGCTTAGACAATGTGGTAGAAGATATTACAATGTGGGACCTATGAGAATAGGCTCAGATATACAATGGTACTTTTTGGAAATGTGTGTAATTGGGAGTTATTGGTACTTTAAATGGGAGTGCAGATCAGTATATGGCAGATCATAGCAGTAGGCAAGGTTACATCATGTGTGCTGAAAAATGCTTTGCCATGTATTTTGGTCATACTCCTACAGTCAGTGTATTTAAAAATTTTAATGAGATCTATGACAATGGTTATATTTAAATTTGAATCATCACTCCATCAAATAGGAGTGTAGATGATATATTGGAGAGATTTGAGATTATTAATTCTTCTAAATATTATAGAATTATTGTATGAACTAAGAAGAAGAGTTTCAGTTATGTATGGAAGTTGTATTGGCAAGTCCTGGTCATGGTCCAGTCCCTTAATCTACTTAAACAAGGCAGGTTAATATAACTTTACTGATTTTAGGCTTTTGTTTCTTTATTAGGCCAGACGGTAATTTGTAATTAGCATTTAAATGCTATTTTTCCCCCTGTATTTGCTGATAATTTGTTTTCAGGTCCATTCCTCATCCCTCCATGTTACATGTGGGTTTCCTTGTATTTTGTAGTGAGTTGATCCCTGAAATATTCTTTTCCAGAGCTCTTTGTCAACAGTCTTCTATGCAGTTTCTATTAATAGGAGACACTTTCAGGAAGGATAGAGAAGTCAGAATTTTTCTCCCCAGCTTCTCTTCCTCAGGCAGCATCCTCAAGAGTGGCTCCCTTTCCTCAGGTGTGCTGACTCCCAACAAAAACAAAACAAAACAAAACACTTTATCCTTATTCCTTCCTCCTTCTAGTCAAGCAGCTGCCTCATAGTCTTAGAGCCCAGGTTCTCTAACACCAGGTCTTCCTTCCACACCTCTGTTCTTATAGAGTTGAATCTATTAAGACTTGCTGATGACTTCTGGTTTGCCACCTATTGTCCGTTTTGGCTTTTTAGCTGATTCAAGATGCTAGGAACTCATTCTCTATATTAACTACCCTTTTTTGAACTATTAAGCTGTTTTCCTTACTGAACACTTATTGAATTTTGTTGGAAGTATTACCAATATTGATGACTGGCAGAACTATCGATACTCTGTGTAGAGAGGATCATGACTGAATATGGTTTTACACTCTTTGAAGCGGTTCCCATTCCTTTTCTCATGTTATCCTTAAAACAATCCTGTGAGGAGAGGCAGGGATCCAGAGAGATGTGACATGTTCCTTAAGTTTATGACAAAAAATATTAGCACTATAAGAACGACTACCTGAACAAAAAGTTCCTGATCCAGCATCTGAAACTACACTGCAGTGCCTTTTCTTAGATTAATGTCTTGATTCCTTCTGAGTTGTATATGTTGCCTTGCAATGTTTTTAGAGATACTTCTCTGAAGCCAGACACCAACTGAAATCTAAATATATATGTGTGTGTGTGCGTATAAGTATACATACATCTATATATTATATATATATACACATATGTATATGTATATATATATATATTTTTTTCACATATTTGATGCCAGTGTTGAAAGTTTATATATTAAACTTAGTATTTGGCTACAAATCCGTTTAATATGATCAAAATATTTCTTCCCAGAACTTAGAACTTTGGAAAACTTTCTGATAAAATGAGAAGGGAATATCTGGAACTTCAACTCAGGTTTGGGTTGTAAACAGTTATGAGAGTTATGAGTTCATCCTCCTCTATTACCCACCACCCCTACCCCCCACACTAACACCATCTCTGTCACCATCACCACCACCACCACTCTTGCTGTTCTACTTCTCAGAACCCTGGGAATCATAGGACACTCTATTTGTAATAGGATATAAGCATGGGCACAATTCTAAGGAATGCTTTCTTAATCTGGGGCTGAAACTTCTCTAAACCTGCCCTAGAGCATCAGGTTGGGACTACTGAATTCAGGAAGATTAAAAATTTCCCTAGGGTCACTGCACAGACTGAAGATATTTGAGTAAATACAGAAACAGAAGTTTCCTTTCCAAAGATGCCCTGAGCAGACTCCTACAGGAGCTGCATTTGGCCTGAGGGCACTACTACACTCTTTTTATGGACAGCTGTCCATCTTGGTTTTCCCAAGACTGACATAATTCTAATCTCTATGGCTTGAGATCTTGGAGTTAACTCTCCATCCTTCACTGCTGTCTGGTTCCAAACAAACAGCAAGTCTACCTTATTTTTTCTAAATATTTCTGATATCTTCCCTCTTACATATCATTACCATTAATATTTTTAACTTCAGCCTCTCATATTCCTCTGGAAGTATATTATTCCCTGCTTCTTTTCTCTAACTATTCCAATTCATTTTAAAACTCTTTCATCATACCATTTCCTACAGAAATAGTTTCAATGGCTCCCTAATGCCAGTGAGATAAACTCCAGAATATGCCTTTGGGATGACCCCCATTGTAAGGTTACTAACAATTAGATTTACCCTGTTTTTGCAACTTTATTTATACACACTACATACTGCTTCCCTTTAAATCCCTATTCTAGAAAGATCATGTTTATTCAGTGACTCTTTTTTTTTTTAAAGATTTTATTTATTTATTTAACAGAGAGATCACAAGTAGGCATAGAGGCAGGCAGAGAGAGAGAAGCAGGCTCCCTGCTGAGTAGAGAGCCCGATGTGGGGCTTGGTCCCAGGACCCTGAGATCATGACCTGAGCTGAAGGCAGAGGCTTAACCTACTCAGCCACCCAGGTGCCCCCATTCAGTGACTCTTAAATGATATATATGCACATATGCACATATAGGTACTTCAACCAGTTGATTTTATTTTTGTCCTATTTTCCATTCTTTCTACGTTTTCCTTTTCCTGGCACATTATTACATATCTGTCAAGTTTCAATTCAAATGCCACTTCTTTTTTAATTATTTCCTGATTGTTCATAATTTGATTTATGTATGGTTCTTTATTCGACTTTTATATTATACCATTGTGTGTGTATTACAGAATATTTATGTCCTGAAGTGTCATCTCCTCATTTAAATTATAGGCATATTAGAAATAGAATCCAATAATGTAGACTTCTTTGTGTGCTAGCATCACCTACCCTGATACTTTGAATTCCTTAATATGATAGGAACCAAGGTAATATTTGTTTATTCCTCAGTAGGCTGCCCTGATTCTAACCTCCCAAAACATTGGAGCCCATGGTAAGGTACATGGGCATGTAGCTTTTGTTGTTATAGCTGGAAAGGAAAGCAGATGTTTTATTCAGCATTAGTATTTTTACATTCATTTACTGATTTTGATGTCCAAAACATCTTTGAACATTTTGTGAGTTTTTCAGCTCCCTGAATTTTTGCCATATTTTTTGAAAAACTATCAAACCTTCAGTGCATGCATCTTTCAATTGGAATGCACAAATGTTTATTTTTAACCTTCTCTTTGTCATTTCAAATCCCAGATTGTTATGTATAATTTGAATGCAGTAATCTGATAAATGGCTTATTATGATTTATTTATTGGATAAACTACATAGCGAATCTATGTTTATCCATATATTTCTTTTTTTTTTTAAGACTTTATTTATTTATTTGATAGACGGAAATCACAAGTAGGCAGAGAGGCAGAGAGAGAGGAGGAAGCAGGCTGTCCGCAGAGCAGAGAGCCCGATGCGGGGCTCGATCCCACGACCCTGGGATCATGACCTGAGCCAAAGGCAGCGGCTTTAACCCACTGAGCCACCCAGGTGCCCCTATCCATATATTTCTAATAACAGATTCGTACCTAAAAGAGCCAAAATCCCAGTAAATGCAAACAAAAACAACTCTAAAGATTTGTTTTGTACCATTTATTTTCAATGTGGTTTAATTGCACTGGAACTTTAATTGAGCTGTAATTGCATTTTATTGCACGTATTTGTATGAATTAAAAAATACTTAAAGCTGAAATGTAGTGGATGAAACAATTCCATGCATATAGCGGAACAGTTACCATAAAGAAAGTTTTATCATCTCTTTTATAGTATCACTATCAGGCACTTTAAAAGTTAAGCTTGCAATCCAATCACATTTTATTCTTTTTGCTTTTATTTTTCTGATTATCCCCATTTTTTACCCCCAGACCTCCTTGGTTGTTCTCAGCATCTCTCTGCCCTATTCTGTGCCCTGGGAGTTTGAACATTTGTGGGTTTCCTTGTCTTCTGGCTTTATGTTGGATCCAGCCAAGGGGAGGCACTTGGAGAAGAGCAAAGCTGCCAGAAAAGCCTGGGTGTTTAGACTTGGCTGTTCTGGCAGTGCCTCTCTTCCTCCATGCTTACTCTGCCCCTTAGCTGTCTCTCTCCCACAGATCTAGCCCTGGCTAGACTCTCAGAAACACTGCACCTTCTCTTTGTCCCTTCTGGCCAGGGTGGTCCTGGCTTCCTGCTGTTGCAAATTCGTGGGTGTTTCTCTGTCTCTTCTTGGTGTCCTTAACTTCACCTTCATCTCTGAATAAAGTCTATGCAACTCACTTCATTTAAACACTTCGAAGACCATCTGTTTCCTGCTGGGAACTTGACTGGTACATCATCAATACAAATTTATAAATCAGCGTCTTTTATGTGTTTTTAATATACAATAAAAGACATAAATGGTGTTCAACTAGGAAAAAAAAACTATCTACTAGATACAGCATGTGAGATTAGTCTCCAGACTAAACCCTTACCTCCTTCTTCATTAAGCACCAGCTAAATGTAACTGATATCAGTTTGTAAAAATGTTGGGTTCAAATTCTCACTGTTGCTTAGGATGAATTAAGGGCTCTTCTTTATTAATTTATGTCAATGTTCATTGATTAAGTTGGGTGGTATGCAAATTCTGTTTTAACCTTCATGCAAACTACCACCAAAGTTAGATATAGCCCATATGCCTAAGTAAGAAAAGGTACCGTCTCTGAGATACGGCCAATCAAATCTATATTTGAGCTACACACCATGAAATCTCTTGACATATGACACAGGCTTTTCTGTTGAAATATTTTCATTTTCATGACTATCTGTCAAAGTTGGCTAAGATATACCTATAATTTATCTAAGAATATCATTTATTCCTCATGCCTTTTTTTTTTTTTTTCTCTTCAGAATCTCTTGATTTTTTTTAGCTTGCCTTGAGTGTACTCAAAGGCCAAATTTCTTAAGGTCTCACCATTATTTTTGTTTGTTCCCTTCATATTTATATATTTAATGGGCCATCAGCTACTCTCTATAAGTTTTTAGCAGATGTAGAATTATTTTCCCAGGTTCAATATTTGCAAAGCAATAAGCAGTTTATTGGCCATTTCTAACAAGAAACAATTCCTGAAATTTTTATACATTTTGTTTACAGAGTTAGCCGAGATCTGCTCAGTATGCACAACCATTGGTGTTTTCACAGCCAGGCACGGATAGCAACTGTTGAAGAGAGTCTGCCGAAACAGGTTATGTTACAGCTGAAGAGATGAGACTTAAAACTGAGACAGCAAATGACCTTCATTTAATATTAAAAGTATTTAATTTGTATTTTTGTCTGCACTTATTATAACCTATGAGCTATAATAATAATGACTGATACTTTATTAAGGACTTAGCATATTCCAAGGACCGTATTGTGTTGTTCACATCACCCCATTTAAACCTACTATTTGACACTATTACTAATAAAATCCCCAATTACAGAAAAAGGAATCAAAGATTAGAGTAGTTCAGTAATATGCCCATTGTCACACAGCTGGTATGTAGTGAAGACATACTTCAAATGAAGTATGTGTTAAGCCCAAACCTCATAGCCTCTTGTAAGACTTACTGGTACCTTTCCATAATGCTGGCAAGTGGGGTTTTAATATAATCATGCATGTATAAATGTAATAATTTGCAGTATATTTGACCAGAATGAATATACTTAGATATTAAATATATTAGACATAATTTTTTTATTTTATATCTGACAAACAGGAATGAAGAATAAGGGAAGATTCTAATTAAAAAATAATTAATATTCTTTCTACTTGTATCAATTTTTTATTACTATTCAACTATTCTTTTTCAAATTGGAATATAGGTCATAGATAGCATTTTCTATTTCTATAGAAATGCAAGTTGATGCCTCATTTTTCCTCCTAGCTCTTTAATTTCTGGAATAAAGGTCTTTTGCAATATCAAGATCATCTTATATTCATTAGAAAAAACATATGTGATATTGTAAATGTCATTTATGTCAGCAGCAAGTTATTTTTTTTCTATTCGCACTTATGTGGGGCTTTAATTTATCATGTCATCTACCATCTGGCTTTCAGAAGAGATTTTTATTACATTTTAATAAAAAGCATATTGAAGAAAGCAATTTTTTGTTACTAAGAAAAGTATATAGGCATTTACACTTTTTCCCTGGTAGCTTTTCGTTTGTAATTATTTATCATTTAAATTTTGGTTAGTCTTTTATATGCACATGAAAAAACCCATATGAAAGTCTTCTAAGGAAATTTAGGGTCATGTTATACATAAATTATCCTATTGGGTATAATACCTGTTTGATAAAAGGTATTTTTAAAATTTCAAAACTATTTATTTTGATCTTTATAAATCTTGGAGTAATTAAATGCATTTAGAGAGAAATTGAGGTTGCGAGTGTATCTTAGCCTATCTTCTTTAAAGCTTTAACAGTTATTTTCAAGTTCTTTATATTTCAAAACAGAATGCTCCTCAAAGAGGAGACCCTTTCCAAATCTATTACTTATTGTTCCCTTAATGACAATAATCAATATTGACTCACTCCTAAAGAATCAGGATTAGATCATCTCTTTGACCCTGGAATTTCCTGTAAATAATACCTCCATTGTGAATAATCTATGGATGGATTCATGAGTAAAGTGGGAGTTTAGTCACCCAAGGCCAGCCATATTTTATTTTAAAGCATCTTCCTCTCTAAAATGTTATAAATTTTTGAAAATGCATTGTTCCAGCAGGATTTTTTCCTACTTAGAAAAATATTCATTGTGATATTTTTGGACTGTAGTGTAATGCCATCTTCTCTTCAAAAATGAGATGCTGGTCTCTCTATATTCTTCGCTTTAGTCTCTTTCAACTCTGATGTCAAAACAATTATCTGATTAAGAGAAAACACAAACAAAGGAAACATGAGCAACATTCATAGGCTGCCCTGGCTTTATTTATTTATTTTAAAAAGGTAATGAAGCCAAAAGAAAGCAAAATCTCTGGAACTTCTGACACATTTTTCTTACACTTCTCATTTGCTTTCGGTTCTGGAATACCGTGAGATAGTCAGATAGACATTGGTGAACCTTTGATCTCACTGTATTTAATTAGGGAAACCAACAGGATCTTTTATGTTTAGAGGCCAGCGATGTGTAAAAAGCCATGTTTAATGTGAAGCCTGACAAATTGTGGTGAGTATTTTTGGACAGCAAACCTAGCAGGCCCTTTGTTGTCTGTGCACTGTCAGCTTTTGGCTCAAAGGGAGTGGATTAACATAAAAGGAGAATCCTCCATTCCTGGGGCATGCCTGGAAAGCATCAATCTGCCTCTTTTGATTCTTTTTATTTTTCTGAACCATGTCAGGTACAATATAAAACCATCTACAATATAGCCTTTAGCACTTTTTTTAATTGGTTTTAGATAGGTAGCTATCTCCTCAGTGCCTGTTTTTTCTGGGATAAATAATGTCTATTCTGTCTGTATCTTCAGGTAGTCTTCCAAAGACCAATAAGTTAATGAATTAAATCCCTTTGTTTTTCTCAGTGATATTATCATATCATATAATACATCAAACTTTAACTTTTATATATGTCATCCAAGGGTGAGACATGAAAAATATTCTTTTTAGGGAATTTTTAGTGCAAGGTATGGCTACAAAGTAATGAGATCCCACTCCCCCCCCGCCCCGTATCCCTCCTTTTCCCACGCGCAGTCAGGGAAAGAGTATGTTTGTGGTATTTACTGATATGGTACCTGAAAATTAAGGTAGGACCTCTAAGTTTCAATTCCTACTAATTACTCTGGAAAGATTCAGGATCTAAGCACACATAGTCCCTGAAATCAGGTCACTCTGCAGCTTCTGTCAAACTTAGCTCTTATAATTTTTGCCTTTCTGGTGTACCGTGTTCCCTAGGGTCCACTTCCATGGGGCCATCTCTCACCACACCCGGGGAGTATTGCTAACGAATAAGTGTTATCTCCCAAACACTGGGAGTACCTACCAACCTCCGTCCCCTCTTCATTTCCTCTGCTTTGCATCCCGTCCCTTTATAGGCACTAGTCACACTTTTGAGCATAATCCTTCAATGGTCACAAAACTTAAAGTTCAAACTATCTACAATTTAAACAAGAAATCCACTTGCAGTAAAGCTAGAAACCCCACACCAGTCTCCATTCTGGGAAACTTGGCTATTATGCAAATAACTCTTCTAGCAATCTGGTCTCCTAGGTTCCTGGATGTCCAACTTCATTTATCTATGATTTACTTCAGCATTACGTGCTTTGAATGTGCATTATACTTGCAGAAGCAAGGGGAAAGAAATTGAATACTGATCACATGTTGACCATGTATTACCCCTTTTGTATTCTCCTTTTCCTAGGTTTTACAACCCTAGCTAAAGAGGGCCAAGATATGTGAAGACTCCCTGTGTTGAAGCATTAGAATTTTATGCTGTCCAAACTTGGCTCAGCTTTCCATGATGTGTGTAAATGTCCAATCTTTCTCAGAAACTTCTAAACCATTACTTCCTGGCCACTCAATGTTCTCATCCTTACTACCCAATTTGGTCAACTATCTATGTATATAATAGTATGTATATATAAAAGGCCATCTGAGAAGACATTCTTTGACCTCATGTTACCTCTTCGCTCACCCAATCCTTGCATATCTAAAATTAATGAGCATATTTACCTGTTTTGTTTTTCCTCTTTTTTTAGTGTTTTGTCTCCTTTTTGCAGTTTTCTTGATGATACCCTTCCTCTTTTCCCCCTCCTCTTGGCCTTCTCCATTACTTATTCTTAACTTTTCATATTTTCAATATCTTTCCAAATAATGTTTTTTTCCAACAAGATATTATTTGGTTCAACTTAATATGTATTTTAGATACTCAACACATGCAAAATGACTTGCTATGCAGTGTAGGATTTCTAAGTAGCTTACATTAGTTTTAAAATGTCTTTCTTTGATCTGGCTTACACACTTACAGATTTTCTTCTTTCCTACACCTTCAAATAATATTGAAATATTTGCACCATGTTCAGTTTTTCCTTCTAAAACACTTTAACTCATTATTCTTTGTCTTAAGGCTCTTCACCAAATGAAACTATATTGAATGAAGGTCAATAATGACCTCCTTCTTTTTTTTAATGTTTTATTTATGTATTTGACAGAGAGAGAGAGAGATCACAAGTAGGCAGAGCAGCAGGCAGAGGGGACGGGGGAAGCAGGCTCCCTGCTGAGCAGAGAGCCCGATGCAGGGCTCCATCCAGGACCCTGAGATCATGACCTGAGCTGAAGGCAGAGGCTTAACCCACTGAGCCACCCAGGCGCCCTAATGACCCCCTTGTTTAAAAAAAAAAAATACTACCTGCTTTTTGGATGTCATCGTGAAATATGTTTCTACTGCACATGACACCATAGTACAGAGGTTGTATTTAGCATGATCTTTTTTTCTCAATCTCTGTGAAGGTGTACATTCTTGTATCTGCTTCTACTGCACTTGCCACTCTTTCTTACTTGTCTACCATTGCCTTGTTTTCACAGTCCACTCCACTGATATGTTTTTTTAAATACATTTTCTTTAAATGTGTTTGCGCTACAGATATCTTCCTTCCATTCCAAGGGCTTTCTCTGGATTTTCTTAGGCTCCTCATGAAGCTACAGCTAGCACCTCTGAATATGCTTCAACTTCCTTAGACCATCCCGCCAGTTTGACTTATTTGCCTGTGTTCCTGCTTTGTGGTGGGTCTGTTCATAGGCCATTTTCAATGAGTCTACTTTAATCTGCCACTCACGCTCCAACCTGAGCTCATTGTTTTCATGGAACTATTCTTCACTCATATTTATCATCTACATTAATGATATTATAGCTTCTCTCATAGAAGTCATTTGCCCTTTGTGACAAATACATGCTGTATACAACAAAGATCTGATATAGTTACGTTTGCAATTATTTTATTTAAAAAGAAATATGTACCCTTTCCTTTTACTAGATCAAAGTCATACAAATTTAGAGATTATTAATTTCCCTATTATTTATATGAGTTCAAAAGAGAACTCTGAGGCTTTGCAGAGGGGGAAAAATGAGTATCTCTGAGTTAGTTAATGGCTAAGGTAGGTTTAAACCAAGTTCCTCTTACTCCTGATCTAATGAATCTAATGCTCTTCCTACTGCTATAGTCTACGGACTTGCTTCCTATCTTCCTAAAGACTGTAATAGATCCTTTTCTCCATCTCATTATTTGATTTATTATACATTTATTTGATGCCTATTACATGTCATACTTTGAACTATCCTTACCGTATTGCGTATAAAATGATGTTATCATCTGCTGAAGAAAAACAATGACACCACAGTTTTTAAAAGTAAAATTCTACTTCCTCGGAAAGGTGCTCTATGTCCTGGTTCCAAATCTTCTCAGGTTCATTTTCTACTACTCTTCTCAGGTACAACCCCTCCAGCCTCATTCAAATTATTTGTCCTTTCATGACACCATGAAAGCTCACCACTCAGTGCCTTTATTTGTACCCTGTGTTCCCTCAGGGTCAAATGCCCTTTGTCCAGTCCTGCAAAACAGTTTCCCTTCTTCCTTCAAAATGAAGTGTGAACACCATTATAGCAAGGTGGATGAAAGATTCTGCTTTGGAATCACACAGTTCTGGGTTAGAGCTCTGACCCTGACGCCAGCAGTGTGACCTTAATTAGTACTGTAACGATGTTGAGTGAGAGTTCAATTATTGGTAAATGGCCTTACTATCTTTTACTTCCTCAGAGTGGTGTAAAGATTAGGCAAGAGAACATGTAAAGATCTAGCATTGCTATTGCTATTAGGTGTAGAATTAGTAATATAGGAAGAATAAAAGAAAAGAGATTTTGAGAAGAGGGCATTCTTAGTGCATATGGCCCCTTCTTTAGAATTCACCTGACCTTTTTCTTATTCCTAGTACTTTTTTTTCTTTTCTTTTCTTTCTTTCTTTTTCTTTTTTTTAATTTTTTGTAACCTATTGAACTCCTTCTTACACATTTTGTTCAACAGGGCATATAGGTTGTACTTATTTTATCACAAGTAACTTAAATTCAGGGAGAGTATTTTATTTAAATTTGAATCTTCTTCAATGCTTAAAATGTCATCTTGTATCAGTAGGCTCTCAGGAAATATTATACTAATTAACACTTGGTGGCCCAAAGGACTATAGGAATTCATGGCCTCTCCTAGGAAAAGGAGGATCATACCACAAACTCAGTCTGTTTATGTAGTCAGAATTCTTTCCATCCCATATCATGGCCTCTGTTGCTAGATACTATAGGAAACAAAACCAAGCTGACCACAGGACAAGAAGTAGTTGACACAGCCTCCTCTCTGCTATTGATTTATGATTGTTAGGCAACACTCTCTTTAGATTTCTCAGCTGAATAAAGATAAAAATATTAACTTGTGCCAGTTAAATCCACATAGAGTAATGCTTTAAGCACAAACATGGAAAATGAAAGCCCCTAGATGCATTCATTTGAGTAAATAAGATTGCTTATGCTGGAATTATCAATTTTGGTAGCTCTAGAGGCAAGCTATACTTACTTCATGCATATATACCTGAATTTGAGGCATATATAATACACATTTTAATACATGAAACTGGCATTTGGTCTTGGGATTACTATGCTTGTGGTTTTTATTGAATGAAATTTCCTCTTAGAAAATATCATTGAGATTTAAGCACAAATCCCACTTTTTATATCTTCAAAATTTATCATACTTAAAATGTGGTTTGAGTGATAATTATAAAAAAAATGAGGTGAGGATTTTACCATCTATATTCTCTTCAGATGTAGTGTATGCATCTTAAGGCTTCAAGTATGAAAGGAGATTGTATATGCAAGAAAAAATTTCTCATAAGTAAAAATTTTTTGATTTGCAAATAGGAGACTTTAGAGGGAAGCTACATATATACTGAGTCCATTTTTAAGGATTTGTATAAATTAAAAAGTTATTTGGCAAAATTAATTTCTTCAAAATATGATGGTTTCAAATAATGAGAATAATATATATCAATGATATCATTGTCACCAGGTGCCAATTTCAATTTTAGGCTTGATAGTTTAAAATTATATTTATTTTGTCAATGGAGATGTTCAGCTTCATTGTGAAGCAGTCAAATTTGATAGGTAAAATGCATTTAAATTAACCTTTCTTACATACTTTGTTTATAAGTGATTAGAGTACTTGCATTTTTAATTGAGTTCAAGTTACCTCTGAAATACCCTTGATGATAAATGATTTTTCTTTAGCAAAATACTAATAATGATCTTGTAGATTTTAATTTATTTGTTACAGTTTGCCAAGTGTTTTCACACTCATTCTAGCACTAAAACAATACCATGAAAGAATTTTTTCTTTAGATAAGTAGGGGACCCAAGTCCTCTGTGGTTAAGTGATTTGATCAAAGCCCCACAATTTGTTATAATTAGCAAAAATTAGATTTAAAATATGATTCTTATAACTTAACTGTTTATTCAGTCAGCCTTTCATTTGTTTAATGGTTTATTTTTGTCAGCAAACTATCTAGCATTGGGACTATATGAAGGATACCAAACAGATGAGGTCAGTGCTCTCATGGCATTAACATGCAGACAAAGTGGGGGAAGATAATAAACAAATACCTTCAAAGAGAAAATAGTTTCACAAACATAATAAAACTGAGTAATATGATAGAGGGTGACATATGGAGAATATGGTTATTTTTGGATATGAGAGTTCCAAAATACCTCTTTGATATGAGATGCCATTAATGGGAAAATAAACAAACAAAAAACCATCTACAGCAAGACCTAGAAGAGGGAAGAGTTTAGTTTATTTTTCTTAAGTACAAATGTTCTATGTACTAATTGTGTATTTTTCTTTGTGTACAACCTAATATGAAGATAGATGTAGTGTTCACACACATAGAGTCTAAAAACTGAGCAAAATTATGTGGTCTGTTTCTCTATCATGTGGTGCAAGGTGCCTAACAGACTAGGTCTTAAAATGATTCAAAGTCTCTGACAGAACCTTACTGTATTTTAGAAATGTTAATAAGATTAAAATAAATCTAATTAAAGAATGTCATAAAATGTTTAGGACTTGTGCTTTTTGCCTACAAACATAGGATTATACCAGAATATATACAAAGAAGTCTTTGTTGCTAATTTCCCCTAGTTGAATATTAGAAAGGTTGCCTTTAAAATGTTAAGTCACAGAATCATGGGACGTAGTTTCAGAATAAATCTCAAAGGTCATCAAGTCCAAATTCCCACAAGGTGCAGCTACATATACGTGAATCCAATTAAATTGCTTTCCAACAAAAGACCTTGATGATTTCTCATAATCCTTAGTGTGAAACTCAAAGTCATTAATATATGATTTATAAAGCCATACATGGAAAGGGATACTCATGACTGACTATATCTAAATCCCACAGACAAGCCCCTTAAGTGATATCTAGGTTAGAAAGATATGTCTTCTAAAACTAAAGGGAGATGTCTGTTTTCTTTGCAATAATCACTAAACTATTAAAACACACACATATTCTAAGGTAGTGAGAAAATGATGGCTTAACACTGAAAAAAAAAATTTCAGGAGTGCCTGGGTGGTTCCATTGGTCATGATATCAAGGTTGTGGGATAGTTCCCCGGGTTGGGCTCTGCGCTGAGCAGGGAGTCTGTTTGAGATTCTTTCCCTCCTCCTCTGTGCTTCCCCACTACATGCCCCCCACCTCTCTAAAACAAATCTTTAAAAAAAAGAAAAAAAATTTAAAAGCCACTTCTCTAAGCTTCAGATTCATTTGAAGAATGAAGATTCTTTTTTTTTTTTTGCCTTCTATAGACAAATATTCATTTACTTATCATCAACTTTATGTCAAATGTTGTGATAGGATTACAATACCATAGTGAACAATCTAGTCAGTATGTGTCTTCTTTCATCAATCTTACATTGTATTTACACTCTCATGAGGGAGATACAGAATACACATAGAAAAGAAAGGATTCATTCAACAAGTTTTTACAAAGGAAATAAATAGGTTGATGAGATAGAGAAAAGCAGGCTGTTAAAGACTCAGTGTAGAACTATAGGTAGTGACCTGAGTTGGAGAGGCAGAGGAAGGATGTCACCAAGGGAGACACCAAGAGGGAAGTCACAATGTGACAAAGAGCTTAGCGCTTTCTGAGAAGTAACAGAATGCCAGTGTGTTCGGAAGCTAATGACTGAAGGCTGTGTCTTCAGTTATCAAATGAGGTTAGAGAGGTGAGGGCTCTGGTCAAGCATGGGGAGGTTTTAGGCTTACTTCTAAGAAAAGACAAATTATTGGAGGATTTTAGGAAAGGATTAGAGGTTTCTTCCTGTATTTGTAAAATGATGACTCAGATTGTGAGTAATTAAGAAGCAAGGATGCAACAGGAAAGACCAGGTCAATAACTTCTGTGTTATTTCTGGGGATGGAAAATAATGGGGAGGAGAGTGATGGCAGTAGATATGACATGTAGGTAGATTTGGGAAACATTTCGGAGGTGGAATCTACAAAAATTGGTATATAACTAAGGAAAAGCAATTTATCAAATATGAACCCCTGACTTCTGATTTTAGTAAATAGATGAATAGTGGCATTAATCAGAAGAAAATATATTTGCAGATCCTTGTACACATATATTGGGAAAGGCCTTTTAAGCCTGACAAACAGAGAAGAAAATTATTTTTACAGAAGATAAATGTAATATATAGTTTAAAATTATGCTTAAAATAACTTTAACATTCAGCAATTGTAATTTTTTAGATTAAAAAAACTAAATAAAAAGAAACACAAAATAGAAATAAATAAAAAGATCAACATTTATGGAAAATAAAGTTTAGTGTGTGCTTTTGGAAAGAAATTTAATGTTTTAAAGAAGAAAAATAAACAAGACATTTCAGTAAATTAATGATCAATAATCATCATGGGTCCTTTAAAAAAAAAAAAGAAGAAATGACATATATATCTCATAGGAGATCAAAACAGTGACATTTTTTACTAATGGAGTGTCAGAATAAAATAAAGAATGGCATTTGAGATGTGTGTATGAGGGAAATAGGTATTCTAATTCACTAGGAATTAGTGAATTCCTCCTAATCCTAATTCAGGAGAAGAAGTAAGTTTGATGTAACCCCTTGTAGGGAAAAAATGTCAATACATAATAAAAGTGTTCAAAAATGCCTTTTATAATTCCTGTTTTTAGGACATTAACAACTAATAAGTATATGTGAAAACACTATCTATACAATTGTGGTATTGTTTATAAGAATACCTTAGAAACAGCTCAATGTTCAATCATAGAAGATTGGCCAAGTAAATTATCGTAATGCATTTTCATAAAATATCTATTGACATGTAAGAATAGCCACAATATATTGTTATACATTTATAACATTATATTGTTATATATATCGTTCTATACATTTATAGAACATTACACATGCCATATTTATGTTTCATATGAAATATAAAGTAATATATAAGGAGATGATGTATGTGATATATGTGATAGACAGATAGATGATAAATATTGTTAAAAAGAAGACAATTGGCCCTAAATAGTTTTTGCCCTCCTAGAAATGGAATCTTAAACCAATCAGGATTCTCTTCATCAGTACTAGTTAGTAAATCTGCCTGATAAATCCCTGCCATTCCTTGAGGGGAAAGTAACTTTTCAATAATCAACCTGCTTTTATGTCTACCATAACTTCTTTGTTCCTATTCTATTCTGGATCTTTCATTTCATGCATCTCCTTGGAGCTCCTTTTTATCTGCTAGATTGGTTCCTCTCCAATTCAAATCAATGTTTGCCTAAATAAACTCTTATATTTTAAAATATGTCTCAGTGTATTTTTAACAGTAGATAGATAAATGGTAGATAGATAGTAAAGCCCAGTGATGCAAAGAGAAACCAGTGTAGACATTGCCTCAAGAAGTAAGATAATTTATTACAGAAGAATGTTGACAAAGTGCTAGAAGGATGGAAGAGAAGAAGGGAGAGGGATGTAACGAATAAGGCTGGGGCTGGAAAGGCAGATAGGAAGCAAGGGCGATGCACAGTGATGAGAAACTGCTAATGCTCTTGTCACAGGGTCTGCAGAGCTGCATCTATGGCTGTGCTGTTGGAGACATTCTTATGGTAGGTTCTGGATCCACTGATAGCATCCAGTGATGAGCTAGAACCATCAAAAAGGCCAGATACAACTCCCTCCTTCTTTGCCCCCCACAGTATGGTGTCAGCAAAGACTGGTATTGATGGTGACCTTCACCTGTCAGAATCAGAAGATGGTATCCTCTCTCTTCCTTTTGCTGTTTGATCTCCTGCCAGTGCTTCTTATTGTCAGGAGTCAGTAGGAAGCCACCAGCCAGATTCCAGTCTCAAAAATGCAGGGTAAGGTACACAAGGGCAGATGTGGGTCTAAAGGACGAAAGGTAAGTAACAAGCAGACAGACAGAAGGAAGGTTATAAGGTGGGAAGGAGAGATGTCGGCAGAGACAAAGGCATGCAGGCCAGAAAGAAGGAAGGTGGAAATAAGGAAGGGAAGGAGGGACGACAAAGCGATAGCATAGCTATATCAAGGATAATAAGTGATTACCTTTGGATCTTCATGAAAGGGTCTCTTTCATATTTTTTTGACAATAACAATATATTTTTGTTATATTTAAAAAAGAAAACTATATTGAATTATAAGTAGATCACTAAACTTTCTGTGAGGTGATGCAATTTCCAGTTCTGGATTTGCCCTAAAGTCCACAATTTGAAGTAATTCTCATACTACCAGCCACTTATTTTCTTGCTAGAGCTCACATTGATTTGAGAGTCCATGTAATTTTGAATGTAACTATAGAGCTATTCATTCACCATCTGTTTCTTTGAAGAGACCCTATTTTGTCAAAATTCACAGAAGTAAGGATGGATATGTCTTCTGTAAAAGATATGTTTTGTCGTTCCTGGGTAGAAGAAGTTTGTAGTAGAGCACTAACACTGTTTTTTTATCATATTTGAAAAACAGAATTGAAGCTACAGACCCACAATTCCTAAATCCATATTCAATATTGGTTCTGGATAAAACTCTTATAAGAGTATTTGCTAATTTAAGTTAATGTATAGATACATGAAATGCCTTTCTTTACATGTGTATGTATCCTCATAGTTGTGACCTGATTTTGTATCTTACAGATTATGTATTCCAGGCCAAATCAAATATTGTATTAAAATCTATTGTTTGATTTCTTAAGACAGTATTATTTTCTACAAGAGAGCTTTTGAAGATTAAATTTTTGTTTATGGCTCAAAAAGGAATAAAACCTCTAGATACATAAAATATCTGAGTCACTCTTTATTGCATTACTTAAAATCATGCAATTTATTTTTATGTACACTGCTCTAAAGATGCAAGAAAACTGAAAAACAAGGTATTCATATACTTGATATTAACATTCAACATCTCTCCTTAGTGTCTGCTATATAAAATAAATAAATAACGATACAAGAAGAATGTATAGTTGATTGTTGCAGTATATATTTTTTCTTTCAAATTTTATTTCATTTTTTCCCTTTAAACAAAATAAGTGCTTTGAACACCTTTGTTTCAAGTTTTAAACAACCTCTTTGTGACATACAGAACTCTTGTGAAAGAGATTTTACTTAGTGAAATAATGTGGAAGTGATATGTTCCAAAATGGTATTTCAATAAATTCATAAGGTGAACTTGGATATAGAAATAAGAAAAAAGGTTTCCAAGAGGTTTTAATTTTTATTAAAATTAAAATTTATTCCAATATAAAGAAAGTATATCATAATTTTATTTTAAACCCAGTATTTATAGAATTATTTGAGTATATTTATTTATTGTATATTTAATGATATTTTAGTGTTTTTTTTCAGCTTTATCAGCTACAATTTACAAATAAAATATATTTAAAGTGTACATGCGTATACTTTTAGAATCGATGACCACAATCAGGTGAATTAACACATCTGTCATCTCACACAATTACCATTTTGTGCCTCTGTCGTGAGAACGCTTAAGATCTACTTGCTTAGCAAATTTCAAGTACACAACACTGTGTTATATACTGTAGTCACTATGTGTATATTAGATTCCCCAA
>ML110936.1:0-24101 GCA_003697995.1 Taxidea taxus jeffersonii | reverse complement strand
GGTGAGGTGTGAGAAGTGTTGGGGTGTCATGTGCTGGTTGGGGGACCGTAGGTGAGGCATACCAAGAGGCTCATTGGTGGACTTCCTGATGGGATCCCTGAAGGGATTAATAGGGTCTGCTTATCCTCTGATGCCTGCTGAGAGCGCTGGGCTACTGCTGCCCCATCCCCTCCCTGACCCAGCCAGTCATGGAGCACACCTGCAGCCCTGGGGGTGGTGCGGGGACGAGGTGTAAAGAGGGGAGAAATGCTCCTCTTTGGCAGCATCTCACACAGCTGAGGAAGGCAAATCTCACTGATAGGCTCTCATTTTTTCCTGGAGGAGACACTGTAGGCTCAGAAGTTCTGTTGGCTCAGAGCTTCCCTCCTTGGAGGACAGGTGATGTGGGTAAAGTGAAACTCTTTCACTTACCGCCAATGCAGCTTATTTTTTTGTTTTTTGTTTTGTTTTTGTTTTGCTTCAGTGGTGAGCTGGGACTTCTCTGCTTGACTTCTGAATTTCACAGAGGCACTCTCGTTGGTGAGTGATTATGTAAACTGATATTTTTGTGGGGAAGATGGTTTTTGTGGAAAGGAAACCTATTCTGCTGTTTTGCTGATGTCACCCCTCAAGGATAATTTGTTTTAGATTACACTTTCCAAAAGCTGTCTGAAGTGTACAGTTTGTAATTGTAAGTAAAGCTTATAAAAATTTTTAGTGTCATAAGATCCAATGCAAAGTACTCATTTTTTGACAGCTTGAACAATTCAAGGATCAGAGAGAAATAGATAAGGTACCCATAGAAGAGAAGCACATTATTTTAGGAAACAGAGACAAATCTATGACTGTATTTCTTTGACATATCATAAATAGAAAGAAGTCCACAGGGAGAAATGAAAAAAGAAACAAAATTAATTAAAACACCCTATTTACTTTTCTCAGTTAATTATTTACCAAATAATTCCAAAATCGCTTATTAAAAAATTTCTTTTGTTTGATTATTGCACTTTTAAAAATAAGACACTTCAGGGGCTCCTGGGTGGCTCAGTCGGTTAAGTGTCCAACTCTTGATTTTAACTCAGGTCGTGATCTCAGAGTTGTGAGATTGAGCCTCGTGTCGGGCTCTGCTCTGGGCATGGAGACAGCTTTTTAAGATTCTTTCTCCCTCTTCCTCTGTCAGTCCTGTCTCCCCACAGCGCTACCCCATGTGTGCTCTCTCTCAAAAAATAAAAATAGGGCACTTTATTCAAAATTTACTTAGCCAAGTCTCTTTGGGTTAATCATTATCAATTTCAGTGGTGCTGTATCACTACAGGTGAGGGTAAGGAAACAAGATATCTCTTTTCATACTGTTTCAATATTAACACCAATTTTTAATTATAACAGTACAACAGCTATTTTGAATTCTGTTTATTTTTTTTTAAGATTTTATTTATTTCTTTGACAGAGATCACAAGTGGGCAGAGAGGCAGGCAGAGAGAGAGAGGAGGAAGCAGTCTCCCTGCCAAGCAGAGAGCCCGATGCAGGACTCCATCCCAGGACCCTGGGATCATGACCTGAGCTGAAGGCAGAGGCTTAGCCCACTGAGCCACCCAGGCACCCAAATTCTGTTTATTTCTTAAGTGCCATACAGGTAACATTTCCTCAGCATTTTTCCATGAAATAAATAACTATTATGTGGTAAATAAATAATGCCATAAATGAAATATAATGTTGTCCTCAGTTTACAGATAAAGAACCTAAGACTTAAAGAAGTTAAATCACGGGGTGCCTGGGTGGCTCAGTGCGTTAAAGCCTCTGCCTTCGGCTCAGATCATGATCCCAGGGTCCTGGGATCGAGCCCTGCATCGGGCTCCCTGCTCAGCAGGGAGCCTGCTTCCACCTCTTTCTCTCTCTGCCTGCCTCTCCGCCTACTTGTGATCTATGTCTGTCAAATAAATAAATAAAATCTCAAAAAAAAAAAAAAGAAGAAGTTAAATCACTTATCCTGTTTAATTCATTTGGGGAGTGTTTGGGCAGGGCTTTAAATCCAATTACTTCCCTTTTACAGTTGATACACGTCCACATTTTCATGGTAGCCATGATGGCATATATACTTTATATTGGGCATTTAGGAGACTATTTTACCCTTTGGAATTCAATAGTTATAAAATTAGCACACTTGTGGTTTTGAAATCATATTAGCAATACATAGAACTTGGGGATAAAATAGATACTTATTGTTTTTATTGCATGGCAGATAAAAGCAGGTGCTGATTTTTTCTATAGTTGCCATTATTACATTTTTGTAAAATATATTTGCTTACATATGAAGGTTAGTATGTAATGAAATTTGGGTTAGGAGAGGGGATATGGGTGATTTTACTATTATTGGTGCTAATTTTTCTTTGATGTTATAAATAAAAATGACAGTAAAAGTAGCAAGTGAGCTTTCATGTCCTATGTTAAATATTAAAAAAAAAAACAAGCTATTATACATACAGCTTGGGAAGAAAAAAAAAAAGAGTGAGAGAGAGACAGAGACAAACATAGAGAGAATTTTACTTTGTTCTAACCAAAGAGGAAGACAAATTCACTATTATGAAATATGACTTTTTCCATTACACCTGCACATACATGTTAGTCTGGTAACTACTGCTACATTATATTATGGGATATGGCAGGATGGAAGACAGTTTGCTCTGTTTTCACATTGTCTGGTCATATTCAACGAAACTCAAAGCAAATCCCCTTTGAGATATTTTGTTGCTTCGTTACTGCTGTCTGCTTGAAGTTTCCACGGCCCACTGCTTGATGGTCAAAGACAATAACCCTGAGCTGGAACCAGAAGACTTTCTTATTGCTCACATGGCCCTCTGAATAGGAAACTTCATCTTTCTCTCTGTGGGTCTTAGAACCCTACTCCCAACAATTGCAACCTGCTGACTACTGAGTGAATTTACACTGAATGCTGACATACATACTGGGAAATATAACTAGATCTCAGAGGCAATATCCACAGACCTATAAAGGAAACACATAAGGTTGAAATTCAAAGTGCTTGCACTCACCCACAGCACTGGGCATTTATAAGACCCATAGATCATAATGCTAACGATACAATCTTGAGAGCTTAGTGTCAGTGTTGATAGACAAAAGAATCCATGTTGATAACTGCAGTGTGGAAATAAAGAATAAAAACTTTGTTTATCCCCATGCCTTTTTTTGGATCATTGCAATGATTCTTTGGAGGCACATAATATATTTACTATTTCCCCAATGATATTTAAACTAAACTTTTGACTTTCCTCTATATTTAGTGAGCACACAGAAGAGTAATTGAAAATAATGGCCTTTATTTTCATATAGAAAGGTGCAGACAGACTTATTGATTTTTCCCGTGAATGTGAAATTGTCTAATAAGCGCAACATGTATGTAGCACAGTACGTACTTTTGTGTGTGTGTATGTGTGTGTGAAAGTCATTTTTTTGCTCAAGGAAAAATTGTATTGGGTTATTTAAGTTCACATTGACCAAGTCCAGTACTAATAAGCTGGAAACATTGACTTACTGAGAACCACTATAATGCTATATAAGCACAGGTATGTTCCTTTAAGGAGTCTGCAACTCAGTGTGGACACATTCAAAAACTAGATATTATTACAGCCTGGACAAAATTAGAGTTAACACTTTTCTGTAGAGTAGTACTCATTTTTAATACTAGCAATAAAGCAAAACTTTTAGAACGTTTACACTCTGCCTGCAGACTCTAGGATTATTTCGTATTATTTATATATTAACCACATTGTTTTAGTTCTTGGCTTAGGTGCTCTTGTCTCTTTGTTTTATACATCTGAGCAGATCTCGACCCAACCTTTTTTCATAGTGCATGTGGAAGAAATTTACCACGAGGTGATATTTATTCTGACTCCTCTTATTTCTCTTAGGGCAGATATGATAGGTCATGGCAAGGCCTACCCAGAGCTCCATCACTGGATTTGAGGGTATTAAAGTGGACATGTCCTGCTGTGTTTTTTAATAGCAACTTTCACAGCAAGTCAGTGCACTTTTGGATAAATTGTCTCACAGAAACTCCATAAATATTGCTAATTCATGGAAATCTGCTTTCAGATATTGATGTGATTTGAGATAAATAACTACTACAAATAGCTTTTCTTTCCTACCATTTTTTTTTCCTTAAAAAAAAGAATTGAAAGATTAAATGTGGGGTGAGGATTAAGGGACTTGCAAGACTATAAAATGGTGAATGATAAAGTTTACTGTTATGCTGTGTAGTATGAACTAAAGGAGCATATCAATTCCGTTGAGTTCAGTTAGTGTGTTTTGACAGATTTGATATTTCAGGTCAATATATTGGACCATGAAATCTAAGTATCTATCTAAAAGTTGTAAGGCAGCCAAAAGTTATATCAACTTTGGTGGTGATATTTCATTCTTATTTGAGCAGAACAATTACAGGGCTACGAAGATAAATTACTAAGTTTCTTATATTAAACTCTTCTCTGTTTGGCTGTGTGGCACGTACCTTTGATTTGTGTGATATAGTTTCTTTTCTCAGGAACCCTACAAAGGGGTACCAATGAGTTTGATAGAAGGCAAAAGTAATCCAGTCGGAAAAATCTCACCTAGTAGGAACTAGGATGGCTTGGAATTTTTTGAGTATAGTGTTGACATGGATGTTGATAAAATAAGATACACCAAAAGATGGAATGGAAGATGGAATGAAATGAGGTCCAGCAATTTTCATGTAGCTACCTGAATTAATATCCTGCTAAGATGTTTTCATATAGTTTGTTACTTAATTTAAATAAGTGTGTGATTAAATTTAAATTAATTGACCCAGTGTCTCCCAAGTGCTATGTATAATATCTGATGCATGAAAGAGAACAAATGTTTATCTGTGGCTTTCTACCGGCCTTAGCAAGTGTCATTATATATTCTATGAGAAGAAATTGATACTCAGAGAGTTTAAGTAAATTCCCTAGGTTGTATTAGTAAAAACTGTTCATGTAAATATACATTCCTCTGGCTACTTATAATTTTAAATAATGATATTAGACAATTTTTTCTAATTATATAGGTGCTTCAAAAAATGTGATATTCTTGTGAAACAGGAACAGGAAATATTACCTATGTTTGTTTAGAACATGAAAAACTTTGTAATTTATTTTCCTTTTACAGATAATGTAATATTAGGATTTTTTTTAAGATTCTATGGTCCCAAGATTTATAATGAAGATATATTTCCATTAATGTGGCCATCTATCAAGTTGTAGTTTATGGGGATGCTTATCAGGTTGTGTGCAAGTATGGCTAACAGATGACTTGCTTTTTATTATGCAGCACATTGACAGAATCATCTGAAAAAATAAATTCAGAGCCTAAAAATTTGGTTAGAAGAGAGGGTGCGTTACAGTACATGACAGATTGGCACTTTGGTTCAAACAGGAGATTGATTGACCTATAGATTTTGCTCAAAACATTAATGTACAATGCTGCAAGCATAGAGAAGCATTAAGAAGTTATCAAGATGGATAGGTAGGAAGTATTTATTTTCCCTGGCCCTACTTTCTTCAAGATAAATGTAGCAGTGGAGAAGCACAAAGAACAATGGGTATTGAGCAGTTCCAGGAAGCTGAGTTTGCCAGATTTTAGCAAACAGAACATACAGGCAGACTTCATAAGCTCGTTACTTGTCTTTGCACCCCCAAATACAATCTGAGCTAAATTAGACAGTAGTCCTTCCTTATCCATGACTTCACTTATGGTTGTGTTACCCACTGTCAGCTGTGGTCTTGAAACAGAGGATAGGAGTAGCCTAAGGCTGTCACTATGCCTCCATCATTCACCTCCCTTCATCTCATCCTGTAGGCATTGTATCATCTCACATCATCACAAGAAGAAGGGTGAATACAGCACAATATGATATTTTGAGAGAGAGACCACATCATGTAATTTTTATGACCATATATGTTATAATTGTTCTATTTTATTATTATTGCTGTTGATCTTTTACCACGCCTCATTTGCAAGTTAGACTTTATCATAGGTATGTATGTGTGGATGGATAGGAAGAAGCATACTATATGGAAGGTTTGGTACTACCCAGGGTTTCAGGCATCCACTGGGGATCTTGGAATGTGTCCCCTGAAGTTAAGAAGGGGTTACTGTATTATTGTTTTCCCTTCTAACATAGTTTATCACTTTTTTGAAGGTAGTCATCTCTTCCTCACTGTTCATTTAATACTTGGTTCATTCTCCTTTCCATTATAATCATTTAATAAAACAAATTTGTCTGACTCTGTCAGGAAGAGTCAGTTCTTACTTGGGCCCAAATTCAGTGGTCAGTAAATTCTACCTATACTTAGGATTATTTTGAGAATATCTCAATAACTACAATATTAATATATTTATAACTGCATCAACTAAGTTGTCAAATTAAACATATGTATATAAGTTACTTATGTAAAAGTGGCTGAATAGAAATCACTATCTACCAGAGATTAGATTTGTCTCATATTTCCTCTATAAGCCCTTGGTCTTTTCTATCAGTTATCCATTGTCACAATACTGTTGAATGTCAAAGAATTCTGAATTGAGTGGCTTAAAACAACTGATTGAAATTGTTGCTCACAATTCTGTGGACAATTTGGACATTTCTTCTGGTCTTCTTTGCTTCATCCATATATTAGCAGTCAGGTAAGTGACCATGCTAAACTGTCTGGGCTTTCTTACCCAGCTTAGGATAAATTGTGTGTCAACTGGTCGTGTATTTTCTCAGCATTGCTAATTACCATCTCTCATCATCCAGTGGACTAGCCGAGGTGTTTCCTCAGGGTGAAAACAAGAATCCAAAAAGAAGAGTGGAAGTGTGCAAAGCTTCTTGATGCCTATTCAAGGAATTGTCCCACTGTCACTTCTGCCATGTTCTACTGGCCACAACATTCACAACACCAACCCAGATTCAGGGAAGCAGGATTCTGTTAGTGTTACCCTTTTCTCTTTTTCTCTCTCCTTCGTGTGTTTGTGTTTGTGTGTGTATGTTGTATCACACGGTTAAAACTATTGAATGTTAAATCACATTTATTCCCTGCATTACTTTTCTATTGCTGCCACAAATTTGGTGCCTAAAACAATATACATTTCTTATCATACTGTTCTAGAGGTCAGAAGTCCATTACAGTACTCAATGGGCTGATAAAGTTGTGGGTAGGGCTGCATTCCATTCGGAATGGTTTAGAGGAGGATGTTTCCTTGTGCTTTTGGATTGTTGGCAAAATTCAGTTCCTTGTGGTTGTAGAACTGAGATTCCTGTTTACTTGTGAACTGTCTGATGGTGAAGAGCTATTCACCAACTCTAGAGACTGCACGCATTCCTTGGTTCCTGGATGCTTTCTTCTATTTTCAAAGCCGTCAATGGCAAGTCAAGTTCCTCTCACATCAAGGACTGACCCAGCCTATTCTCTGCTTTAATGGATCTGTGGGATTAGATGGATTGACGCAGAGGTATTTCAGGAAAAGCTCCTCATCTCAGTATTCTTTTTGTTTTTTTAAGATTTTATTTATTCATTTGATAGACAGAGATCACAAGTAGGCAGAGAGAGACAGAGGAGAAAGCAGGCTGTCACAGAGCAGAGAGCCCGATGTGGGGCTCGATCCCACGACCCTGGGGTCATGACCTGAGCCGAAGGCAGTGGCTTTAACCCACTGAGCCACCCAGGTGCCCCTCATCTCAGTATTCTTAAACATAATCATATCCGCAAAGTCCCTTTTGCCTTACAAAGCAACATAGTCCCACCTTCAGAGATCATATCTTCTACTATGGATGCTGATCCTCTTGCCTCTCTGTCTTATATGGACCCTTGTGATTACATTGGTCCAGGCACCTGGATAATCTCCTGATTGTCCAGAATCTTTGTTTTTTATGTTTGCAAAGTCGCTTTTGCTATATAAAGTAGCACATTCACGGGTTCTGGGGATTAGGGTGTGACTGTCTCTGGGAAGCCATCATTCTTCCTACTGTATCTTCCTAGGACATTCATTTGTTCATACTGCATTAATTGTTTAGCTAAACTGTTTTCTTTGGCATTTGCATCTGTTTTATGATAGAGATTGGTGTAAATTTTCTTCTTTTTAATGTCTTTGTCACATTCTTGATGAAGATTAAATTAATGTTGTAAAATGGTAGAAGTTTCTCTTTTTCTCTGCTCTGGAAGAGATTTTTTGTAAAATTGGTGTAATATCTTCTCCAAATGTTTGATAGAATTCAAAGATTTCTTAAAAATTCCAATTAGTTTTAAAACACAAATCTAGTTTAAATAAAAAAAAATCTATTCAAGTTTTTAAATTTAATTTTAATCACTCTTAATGAATTGTGCTTTCCTAGAAACTTAACCTAATATTCAGATTAGTTAAAATTTAATTTTTCAAACAATATTTCTATTTTTGTAGAGTTTTGATAATGTCTCTTTTATCATTCTTGATATTGGATATTGACACCTACATCTACTTTTTTTTTTTAAGATTTTATTTATTTATCTGACAGAGATCACAAGTAGGCAGAGAGGCAGGCAGAGAGAGAGGAAGAGAAGCAGGCTCCTTGCTAAGCAGAGAGCCCGATGCAGGGCTCCATCCCAGGACTCTGGGATCATAACCTGAGCCGAAAGCAGAGGCTTTAACCCACTGAACCACCCAGGCGCCCCCTACATCTACTTTTTAATTTAACTTTGTCAAATAATTTTAATTATTTAGTTCATTTGTAAAATACTAACTTTTTATGTTGATCTCTCATATCTTTTTTCTTCTTTTTCTTTTTCCTTTCTCTCTCTCTCTCTCTTTTTTTTTTTTTTTTTTCCCAGAGAGAGAAAGAGCACTCACACATGTGGTAGGGGAAGGGGCAGAGGGAAAAGGAGAGAGAGGATCTTTAGTAGGCTCTGCCCTGGGTTCCTGGGGCTCAATCTCAGCACTTGTTGCTCGATCTCATGAACCTAAGAGATCATGACTTAAGCCAATATCAAAAGTCAGATGCTTAACCAGGTGAGCCACTCAGGTGCCCTTTTAGTCATTTCGATTATATTTCAACTTTTCTTGGTTTGATTTGCTATTTTTATTTTGCTTTAAAACATTCATGTCCAGTTCATTAATGTTTCATCATTTTGGAGAACATTCTCTTATTTAAATCCTTTGAAATTACTTAGACTTGCCTTGCTGCCCAACATACAGCTAATTTTGCTCATTTTCAAATCCCCATTTAGAAACATTAAAATATTTGGTTTTGGGGTGTAGTGCTCTGCAAACACCAATCAGTACAAGTTTGCTATCCATGCTATTTACTTCTTTTAACTACTTGTATTTTTTTGGTTTTCTTACTCTATCATTTGCTGAAAATATATTAAAACATTTTTGTTCTGATTATAGATTTGTCTATCTAAACTTCTGGTCCTGTTAATTTTCCCTTTATATAATTTGTTATTACCTAAATGAAACTAATTTGATCATCCCAGAGAACTGCCACTTTTATCATGAGCCATATTATTTAATAATCTTCTCCCCCTCCTAATTTTTATTTAGAAAATATAGGAGCACCTGGGTGGCTCAGTGGGTTAAAGCCTCTGCCTTCAGCTCGGGTCATGATCTCAGGGTCCTGGGATGGAGCCCCACGTCGGGCTCTCTGCTTGGCAGGGAGTCTGCTTCCTCCTCTCTCTCGGCCTGCCTCTCTGCCTACTTGTGATCTCTGTCAAATAAAAAATAAAAAATAAAAAAATTTAGAAAATATAAAAAATACAGGGATCATAATGTAAGCATTAAAGCAATTTTGTGTGTTATTTTCTGTGCCAGACTCATGCTCATGGTTTATAATGTTAAAGCAGGTTTCTAACCAAAACCACATTTGGACTATTTGTTTTAATTACTGTTCTTTCTGTTTGCATCTCTTGCAGACATTTGGCTGTTAGAAATGAAAGAGACCACAATCTGATTTTTAGGTTAAGTTCATCCAGGTAAAAGAGGTCATAAAACATCCTATACATGCAAATTCTTTGGCATTCTCAAAAAAAAAAAAATTACATCACATTGCTGAAAATCACGTTACTTAGTCTAGACCTATATCCCCTTCAAATCAAATCCTTCCTGGTTGCTGATCTTATTTATATCCTCTGTACCACTAACACACTTTTGTTCTTGTTTTTTTTGTTTTTTAGAGAGAGGGTAGAATGTTACGCAAATATGAAGAAAGTTTGTTGTAACTTGTATTTGAAAGTGAGTGATAGCTAGTAGGATTAATGTGCTAAGTGATTAAGATGTTTAAACATGGTCTGCTCCTATTAAAATAAAGTTTGGTTTTTAGAATATTGCTGACTGTCCTTAATTCTACCTCTCAGATTTCAAATGAGACACATTTTTCTTTGTTTCTCTCCCATTTTTTTTTAATCTTTTGATCCTCTTCACCTATTTCTTCCACCCTGCCCCCACCCCATCAGCCTCCAGAAACCACCAAACCATTCTCTGTATCTATAAGCTTGGGTTTTGTTTTGTTTTGTTTTACATTATAAATATAAGAGCAATCATATGGTATTTGTCTTTCTCTGTCTGAAAGATTTCATTTCCCATAATGCCCTCCAAGTCCATTCATGTTGTCACAAATGGCAAGATTTCGTTCTTTTTTGTGTTAGAATAATATTCCTTTGTGTGTGTGTGTGTATTTGTGTGTGTGTATAAAGATATTGTTTATGTATGTATGAGGAATACATACAAGCATATTTAGAATTTCTTTATCTATTCCTCATCAACACTAAGGTTGTTTTTATATCTTGGCTGTTGTGAATAATACTGTAATTAACATGGGGGTGCATATATCTTGTTGAATTAGTGTTTCCTTTTCTTTGGCTAAAGACTCAGAAGTGGATTTGCTGAATCATGGTAGTTTTATTTTTAATTATTTTTTGTTTCAAACTCTTATTTAAATTCTAGTTAGTTAACATATAGTGTAATATTGGTTTCAAAAGTAGAATTTAATGATTCATCATTTACATATAATACTCAGTGCTCATCACAACAAATGCCCTCCTAAATACCCATCACCCATTTAGCCCATCTCCCACTCACTTCTTCTCTAGCAATCCTCAGTTTGTTTTTTATAGTTAAGAGTCTCTTACGGTTTGCCTCCTTCTCTTTTCTTTCCCTTCACCCATGTTTATCTGTCTGCTTCTTAAGTTTCACATGTGAGTGAAATCATTTGGTATTTATTTTTTATCTTTTTTCAGAAACTCCCTACTTTTCTCTAGAGTAGCTGCCCCAATTTGGATTCCCACCAACAGTACACAACGGTTTACTTTTCTCCACATCCTCACCAAATTCTTGTTATTTCTTGTTTTTTTATAATAGCTAGTCTAACATGCATGAGGTGATACCTCATTGTGGTTTTGATTTGCATTTCCTGATGATTAGTGATCTGGAGCATCTTTTTTTAAAGTTTTAATTTTAATTCCAGTTAGTCGTTTCATATATCTGTTGGTGATCTATATGTCTTCTTTGGAAAAATGTCTATTCAGATTTCATTTAAAAAAAATTAGATTGTTTAAAAAAATTAAATTGTTTCTTTGTTTTTGAGTTGTATGTGTTCCTTATATAATTTGGATATTATTCCCTTATCAGAGATATGATTTGCAAATATTTTCTCTCATTCAGTAGGATACATTTTCATTTTGTTGGTGGTTTCTTTTCTTTCTTTCTTTTTTTTTTTTTAAAGATTTTAATTTATTTATTTGACAGAGAGAGATATAGCTAGAGAAGGAACACAGCAGAGGGAATGGGAGAGGGAGAAGCAGGCCCTCTGCTGACCAGGGAGCCTGATGTGGAGCTTGATCCCTGGACCCTAGGATCATGACCTGAGGTGAAGGCAAACGCTT
The DNA here is from genome assembly GCA_003697995.1 of Taxidea taxus jeffersonii. NCBI lineage: Eukaryota > Metazoa > Chordata > Mammalia > Carnivora > Mustelidae > Taxidea > Taxidea taxus. Next base: position 12,216 of record ML110936.1, on the reverse strand, counting down.
AAGGACTGAGCCACCCAAGTGCCTCTGTTGGTGGTTTCTTTTGCTGTGCAGTTTATTAGCATGATATTATGCATTCATTTTTGCTTTATTGATTTATTTTTGATTTTAGTGTAAAGTTAAGAAAAAAATCACCAAGATCAGTGTCAGATAACTTCTGCTTGTTTCCTTCTAGGAGGTTTTTGGTTTTCAAGTCTTACAGTAAAGTTTTTAATCCATTGTGTTAATGTTTGTGTATGCTGTAAGTAGTCAAGTATCATTGTTTTGCATGTGGCTGCCTGGTTTTCCCGATACCATTTTTTGAAAAGACTGTCCTATTCCCATTGTATATTCTTGGTTTCATTGTCATAAATTGATTGACTATTTACGTGTGGGCTTATTTCTGAGATCTCTGTTGTGTTCCATTGATCTATATGTCTGTTTCAATGCCAGTACTATGCTGTTTTAATTCCTATAGCTTTGTAATATAGTTTGAAATCAGGGAGTGTGAGTCTCCAGCTTTGATCTTTCTCAAGATTGCTTTGGCTATTCAGTGTTTCTTTGTGTTTCCATATAAATTTTGAATTCTTTATTCTATTTCTTTGAAAAATGCCATTAGAATTTTGATAATATTTCTTAAAGTCTAATATTTTGTTTAATATATCAAAGGTATATAAGCTTTCTTTGGGCTCAAGTTTGTGTAGTATATCATATATATTCTTAGAAATGGCATAACACTTACTTATATTTAAACTTGTGTGTTTTGTCCATTAATATTTAGTATAAAGATATTTCTATTTATGTATACACTCATTTATTTGTTATCTAGTCATCCCACTTAATGTTCTTTTTTGTTTTTATTGTTCCTTTCTTGACATTTTGATTTTGTTTTCAGAATTTAATTCTCTTGCTTTTAGTTTGTTGCTTCTGTGGTCTTTCAGCATTATTTTAGTTGTTTCCAGATTAAAGATTAGATCTGTTCTTGACTATTAAGGTGCATTATAAATTAATAATTTTATCTCTTCTTTTTGTTCCATTTAACCCCTTCTGCCTTGAGTTCCCTTGTGTAGTAAAATATATATATGTATATACTGAATTTTTATCTCATCATACATCTTAACAGTACCTTTTCCTTATATTTGCATGCATATTTAACTTTTACATTTTTTTCTTTTAAATTATTTTGCATCTTTGTGCTTCAGTTTGATACTACTTTCTTTTTATTGGTGGTAACACAAGCTATTTATTTTATTTTATTTATTTTATATTATTTATTTTATTTTATTTTTCATTTTCAAAGAGAATTTCCCCTGAATATAGCATTCTAGATTCTAGTAGCTCTAAAAATCACTTTGAAAAGATTCTAGTACTCTTAAAAATCGCTTTGGAAAAAAAAAATCACTGAGATGTCATTCCTTTGTCTTTTACATTTGTGCATTTTTATTTTTATTTTTGAGAAGTTAGTTTCCATTACATGATTTGTTTTTGACAATAATAATCCCTCCATACATACCAACTGGATTATTTTAGGATATTCCTTTGTCTGGTTTTTAGCAATTTTATCATGATGTACCAAAATGAGAGTTCGTTCTTTCTTTCTTTCTTTCATTCTTTCTTTCTTTCTTTCCTTCTTTCTTCTTTCCTTCCTTCCTTCCTTCCTTTCTATTAAGCTCCTTGAAGATTTTAGCATGTCTTGATGTCTTGGATCTGTATCTTGATGGCTTTTAAATTATTGCTTCTATCTCATTATTTCACCTAAGAATAAAAATATTTATATGTCCATTTTACTATTCTTTGTCAATATTCTTATCTTGTATTTTAATTTCTTGACTATAAATCAATTATTTTAAAGTTTGTGACTGATAACTACAAGATCTGCTTCTTTCTCTAGGTCAGTTTGTATTTGTTCTTACTGAATGTTATAAGTGACGTTTCATCTTTCTGTACTTCTGAGTATTTTTGATTAAACAATGGATGTTATTTAATAAAACTCTAGAACTAACATAATGGTGTGGATCATCTGATCAGGTTGCTCTTTCCTCAAAAACAACAACAACAAAACTCTAAATTTAAATTCATATGTGTTGAGAGTCACAGGTATTTTTTATACTAACTAACTAGGATTTGCTTGGCCTTAATTAATGGGATCTATGGATGGGTCTATAAGTTCTGTGAACCCACTGGAATTATGTGCAAATTATTTTGTGTGTATTGGCTTTTGAGTACATGGGCCCTTGGGGAAAATTTCAGAATTTTGGCCAGATGCTCTAAAGGCTCATCAATGAAAAAAGTTTTAAGACAACCTTTATGTAGGTTGATTACCCAGTTTTATGTGAGGAGGTTTTCAATAGGAACTTGAACATGTAATAGAGATAATAAGAATTGGTTACTTTCTGCAGATCTCCTCTTTCTGAACAAATTTACTTACTGTGTATGATAAATAGCCTCCATGACGATTCTTGGATATTCTTCTGCAGGAAAGGAAAAAAAAGGTAGAAAGAAAATGGGCTAATGCTCAAATAAGAATAAATTACATAATCTGAGAGAAATGATCAGAGAGGAAAAGGGAAACTGAAGAAAGTATTATTAAGATCACTTGGTAAAAAAAAAATCATTTCAGGTGAATATAATAGCATTTGACCACAAATATTTTCACTTTTTCTCTGCTATTTCCTCTTCAGCCCCTAGAAGATAGTCTGTTTTATTTATTATTTTACCTTAAAAAAATTTTAGACTAATATTCTAAATTAGTGCTACATTCTATTTAATAAACTTATTAAAATCTAGTTTCATACAGGCACATCAAAACCTATACATCTCACTTTTAATCTCAATTTCTCTTGCATGATGCCAACGGCAAGAGCTAAAAAATAAAGCTGCTGACAGTGCAAGAGAAAGGATCTCTTATGTAGTGAAACATGTTTTTGAGATAATGATGAAATGTATGAAAGGATATGATAAAGTCATTGTTAAAGTAAAAATTTCATGATGCGTTACTTATTTTTATAAATAATGGAGAGAAATTTAAAATTAGTGTGAGGTTCAAATACACCTTGAACAAGGATATAAGTAACATTTACTTAAGATTGTTATATGGCATGTGTCATATATCACCATGGTGATAACTCTTATGCCATTGAGACCTTACATTTCTATAAAAAGGTAAATATTTTACATCTATTTAAAAAACACTTTGTCCCTTTGATAATTAAAGCATTCCAAAAAGAAGTAGACGTTTGAGCTGATGTTTTTGATTCATAATGATAGGTATATTCACAGCTTACATATTTTATTGATCTTTAGGAATAGAATCAATAATCAAGAAGGAATATACCTATACTTAATTTCAAAACCAATTTTTTAACTTAAAAACAATCCTTGCAGAAAAGTGTCTCTTATCCTTTAGACCTAATTATTTTTTCTCCCAAGTAGAAGTGACAACCAGAAAAGAAAACTATATAATCATTCTGAAATTATAAGTGAAATATGGAATCTTTTACTTTTCAATATTCAAATTCAAAGAATTTCTTTTTTCTTTTCTATTCCAACAGAAAACCAATACAGTCACTGACAATATAATAATTCCACGTCTGTTTATTCTCTGTGCAACAGGGAGGTGGTACCTAGATGGAAGAAATAATTTCTTTGCCTGACAAGACACAAGATCTTACTGGCTTTGTTCTATGTCTTTTATTGAGATCTACTTAGAAAGATACTCTACTGTGTGTGGTGTTAAATTCCATGCGGCCGACTAGGTAACAAATAGAAAAGACAGAAGCTGAGGGCCACAGGGGGTTGCACTTGTCAGCATGGTGATAAGCTAGTGCTTTATCATCAGAAACTAAAGAGTACTTAAATGATACTGGCTGCAGTTGTGGTCATAATTTATTGGCCTCAAGCGACTCTGTGTGTATGTGTGCTTACCTTTCCTAATCTCGGTTTTTGTTTTGCTGGAGTCTGCATTATAAACTTCAGTGATCCTCTCGCATGTAACCTTTATTTCTTGTAACATCAAAAGAATCAGAACACATGGTTTAAAATATAAGGAAAATGAATATTGGGGAAAAACGTCAGAAAGTTAGTACAAAGAAAATGCTACTGAAAGACTGCAGATAGATGAAAATCCAAATGGAAAACTGAAGGTTAGCAGGCCTGAAGCACAACGACAGAAGTGATGTTTTCAAATAATAACTTCATTCCTAGGTTGCAACATGATGAGTTAAAAAGTGTCATATGAAAATGTTTTATTTATTTGTAAAGTACATTCTCTAAAAGGAATTGATTTTGAAATCCATATCTACTGGGTCAGAAAATGCTTAAAAGATTTAGATTGTTTAAAAATAAGTTTCTTTTTAACACCTTAGGACAATAGCAACTTGAAAGTGCTCATTTTTGACAGTGAGCCAAGTCCTTTTGCCCCATGTCCTGAAGCTGCCAGTGAAGGAGGAGATTTCTGAAAAAACAACAATGAAGGAAATACAATAGTAAAATATTTATTCTGTGGATAGATTCTTCCGATGATCACTTTGCCCCAGAGTATTTTTTCCTATCCAAAACTCAATGAGGAAACCCATAGTAAGGTCTTGTCCCCTTTTTCTTAATTTATGGCAAAAGGAAAAAAAAAGGTAACATTATGAAGAGATGGATATGTTAATCAACTTGACTGTAATAATCATTTTACTACATATGTATATATAAAACATCATTTGTGTACCTTACCATATATAAACATATGATTTTTTTATTTAAAAAGAGAAACAAAATGTGGAAACAACTCAAATGTCCATCAACAGATGAATGGGTAAACAAAATGTGACATATTCATACAACAGGGTATTATTCAGTACTGAAAGGAATGAGGTATTAATAATAAGCTTCAATGTGGATTAACCTTGAAAACTTTATGCCAAGTGAAAGATTGTATGATTCCACTTGTATGAAAATTCCAGACTAGGTAAATGAACAGAGATAGGTGGCAGATTAGTGCTTTTGGGGAGCTGGGGCTAGTGGGGAATGGACAGTGAATGCTCAGTGGGTACAGTTTCTGGTTTGGGATGATGAGAACGTTCTGGCCTAGGTAGTAGTGATCAGGTTAAAGCATAGTGAGTGAAGTTGATGGCAGTGAATTATCAAATTAATTGTTTTTAATTGTAAGATGTATTCTACAAAACACAGTTACCAAGAAGATAGAATTAGGATTGATAATCTCAAAGAGAACATGATTAAAATAAGGAGTAGGGGTGCTTCAGTGGCATAGTCAGTTAAGTGTTCAACTCTTGGTTTTGACTCAGGTCGTGATCTCAGGATCTTGAAATCAAGCCCACGATGGGTTTTGCACTCAGCATGGAGTCTGCTTGAGATTCTCTCCCTCTCTCTCTACCCTTCCTGCTCATGCTTTCTTTTTCTCTCTCTCTAACATATATAAATAAATCTTAAAAAAATATGGAGTTAATTGCAGGGAATTGCAGGGCATACTTGTATGTGTTGTGACAGAAATAGTTGTGATCACTCCCAGTATGACCCTGTCTCTGACAGCATTTCTTATTCTACAATGCAAAGACAGAGGGTCTGAAGTCATGGGTCTGGTTCTCCTACAGACCGAAGCTGAGGTGATTTACAGGCTGGTGGTTTTGGGCGAGTCCTCACAAAAACAACACCTATAAAGGAGTGAGGGGAAGAAGGAGGAAGCAGGAGATCAGGCTTTTGCTCCAAGTTTCTGTTAGTCATTGGATGTAAGCTGTTCCTAAGGAGAAATTGAGGTAGCTCCCTTTGACCAATGGCAAATTCTGGGAGGGATCTGGGCTGTGAGTCAGGAATTAGCAACAGTGTCACTTCTGATCATTTTTCCCCCTGATTTTTTGATTTTATAGATTGAGCAATATCCTTTTTAGCTGCCCATCTAAATCTTCCTAGAGTCCCGTGCTCTATTAAGCCTCTCCATTATTCTCTGCTGATCAGACTCCACTAGCTTCCACTCTAAGTTTGCCATTCATTAACACAATTCTGCCTAGATTTTTCCTTAAAACAATGAACCTGGCACCTAGCCTCTATTATTTGGGACTCCATCATCACTAGTGAACAGAGTAGTTTTATAATAGTATCACTCACCAAAAACCCCAGCCAACGAATACAAGCTACCATTGAGCTTCTCAAAGATGTTGGTGCCCAACCCGTCAGGCAATTCTTTATCACACTGGAAAGTGAGATTCCTCTAGGGCCCCTCATGGAACATAGTTAGCTAGTGGTTATCCCAGCTTTATGTAATCATTGACTGTAGACTGCCCTTAAGGAGAAGTAGGAACTTCCCTGCCAGAGGAAAGGCAGTACCTGGGGTCAGCAGGAAATATTTTCAAAGGCAGCTGGAGTAATGAGTACTTTGTTCCTAAAAGTGGGGATTTGTGTGATGCACCATAATAGTCACTACATAGATTCTGACCTCACCTTTTCAGGGACATTTGTATTATGTCATTGTATATAGATGTGTGCATTATGTGTGGGGTACAGCGTGTGTGTGCATGCAATGTGGAGAGAAGAAAAATAAGAGTCATTTGACCATTTTCCAGGATGCTTTTGATGATGTTTACAGACAAATTTCTTAGTATATTAATTTTTTGAGGGCATGAAACTTATATAATGTTGATTTTACTATCTATATATCTATTAAAGAATAGGTCATAAGTAAATGTCTACAAAATGACTGATTGAATAAATAGTAATACATGTTGACCATTGAGTACATTATTATAAACTGGGAAGAGCCTTTTTTTTCCTCATTTATTTTCCTCCCTCCCTCTTTTCCTTTTTATCCCTTCCCTCTTATTTTCTCTTCTTCCTTCCCTCCTATCACCCAGTGTCCTTGTATGGTTTCTTTCCTCTCAGTTAATATTAATGAGATATGTGGTTACTTTGTGGAAAATTTTTATGCTTAGATTTTTAATTTAGTTTTATTTAAATCAACATTTTGATATATTTATTGAGAACTGACATCTAATTCTGAAAAAGTTAAAAAGTATCCTGTTTCAATCATGAAAGAAAAAAGTGTTTAAAACAATTAAATTCAGAACACTTTTTTAAAAGCAATTTTTTTAAAACACTATAGAAAAGAAAAATAGTAACTAAAGTGGGGACACCTGACAGAATACCTTAACCAAATAAGTTGTGTTGATATCATATATCACTTATATGACATGAGGATAAGGGATTTTAGGTCTCTGGTGTTCTTGAAAACCCATAACTCCAATCTCATTATGGAAAAAAAAAAAGTCAGTTGAATCTAAACTGAGGATTGTTTTAGAGACATACATGTAAAGAAATGCATGACTGGGACTTTTCAAGACTGTCAAGGTCATGTAAAAGTAAAAGAAAAAACAAAAGTCTAAGAAACCCTTGGAGATGGGAGACTAAGGTACATGATGACTGAATGTAAAGTGGTTTCCTGGATTGTGTTTTGGAACACAAAATAGTTGAGGAGGGGATGCTCTTAACATCTGAATAAAGTCTGTAGTTTAGTTAATAGTGATGTATGTACTTTTGTTAATTTCTTGGTGTTGACAAATGTCCCTTGGTTACCTAGTCCAGGAGTCAGAGAATGTCGGGAACAGCCTTCAGTCCCTGCACCGATGGATGAAAGATTACTCCAAACTTTGTTGTAAAATAGAGAAGGCAAGGGGGTCAACACTCCGAGATGAAGACCCTTTGCTCTTCTTTGCTTCCACTTTTAAGGATCCTTCAGGATAATCACAAATCCTTATCCTGTTGTATGACCAGGGGTCTTACTGAAGCTATATTTAAGGGAAAGATGTGTATGGTAATCTAGGTGTTCTGCTGAACATAGCCTAAGGGGCAATGCATACATCTCTTAAATCGGAGCGGGGGAGGGCAGGGGGGGGGGGCATTGCTTGGGCTGAGAAAGTTTTGGGGAAGGCAACTCTCCATGGTCAAGCAGGCCTACGCCCTTCTCTGAAACCTTCCCTGCCCTCAGCTACATTTTAGCAAGCCAGGTATTTATGGCTGATTTCATGCTCTACATTAACCCCAACAAGGGAAAATTAGGAAAGATCCAGGTTTCAGGAAAGGAGAGAGAATCCCAGGCCTACTACTGCTTTATGCCAGTGGAGGGAGTCAGTAGATCAGCAGGAAGGTGTTGCTGCAAAATGGCTGGTACCTGCTTTGGTCATTTCCTTGACAAGATTATTAAACTTTAGCCAGTAGACCGCTTCCTTCAATTCTAGTTTTCTCTTGGAATGTTGTTCCCTGTAGCAGTTGTTCAGCCTCTTTCATATGTGGCAGTTGTATCTAAATATAAGCATTATTTTCTAGCCTTAGTCTCAAAAAATAAGATTAATGTAAGTCAGTTAATTACTGTAGCACATTTGTGTTTTGTTTTTTTTATTAGATGGATTGAAGATGTTAATAGAGCCCTTGATATTTCTACTCATTTCATTAAATATGAAATGTATATTCATAAACATAAATATCTAGCATAATGTGTTGAATATTTATGTAATGTTTTGCTGCCAAAGTCCATATACGTACATTCATGGATTTTGAGATAATTTTCCAAAGTGATGGGTTTATACATATAATACAATGACTCTCTCTGCATTACCAGCCTTTTAGTTATGAATAGCTTTCAGCTATTAAGCATGAGGAATTAACTCACAGATGAATTTTCAACAAAGAGAGATTTTGGTAGCTCTTAAGTTATATTGTGAAATGTTATGATGATATACCATTAAATTTATTCCAAAGGATATCTTTAAAACTGCCTGTGGAAATATAAGAATGCTTTTTTTCTTTCTTTTTAATCATGAAACTTGCCCCAGGTTGCCAAAAATGGAGCCATCAGCATTCTTTAGTGAAGGCAGCTTAGTACTGTCAGCCATCTTATCTTCCTGTCGTATGGATGATGTTTTTTATCAGTGAATACAAACATTAAAATGGAACTATAATCCTACCTTAGATATAAGGTCTCTAGCTGTTTCTCTGATATTGGAGCCTATCTTCTAAAGAAACCACGCAGACAAGTGTAAGAGAGCACATTCACAAATAATATGTATTGTAAAGTAACACAATTATTGTAGAGGACAAATAATGAAATGATGAAGGAATAAAGACTAATTAAAGACCAGTTAGTAATTTTACAAAGATCAAATGACATCTGTAGAGCTGGACCCAAAATATCTACCTGTTATTTCTAATCTTGGGTTATTTTTCCAGAAGTGTATAGTTAACTCATATTACTGTATGATCCTTCACATACATTGACTTCTTATGACATGCATAAACACCTCCGGATATTTTATTATGATCTTTGCACAAAGAACTCAAAGACATCATTGGATGTGTAAATGACAAAGAAAAGAATAGCAATTCTAATTATAAAATCTTAAAACTTGTGGTATATAAATAAGTTTATGCTTGGCTTCTAAAGCAAAAGGAACTCCATATAGATTTTTCACAAATACTCTATTGCTGTATTGCAGCAGAAAGTTATTTTTACATAGATACTTGAGCAGAAGAGAACAGACTTGAATGAAAACCTAAAGATTTTATAAAGAAATATCTTATATACAGCATTATCTATGTATACCTTATAATCAAGGGATATTTACTGAACACAAATGATGTGTCATACCTGTTTGAAAAGCAGGGATTATAAAGATGACTAATGAGCCTTCTCTGTCTTTTATGAACCTACAGACTACTGGGAGTGTACATGTAAACAGTTAATTATAAACATGATTTTAATGTTCTCTCTGAAGTTCAGTATTGGGTGAGTGGTGATTCTACCACTATTTATTAAACCACACAGATATATCACACACAAACACACACACATTCACCCTTTTATACTGTTTTGTAGGTATGATACATTTCATAGTATAAGCTAATACTGAAAATGCAGATTCTATCAGAACATAGCCATGCGAGGTAAGAAATTCTCCAGCTCATAATTAGAAAAAAACTGCAAACGAAAACAAGAAAACAACTCCTAAATGATAATATGGTTCCGGTGTGTACCAATGTGGGCTCAACATTAGTGTACTGTAAATTATGAGCAACTAAATGATACCCTTAGTTACTATGCACTTATTAACATAAATCTTTGTTGTCAAAAATAGCTAGGTTTGGATTTAGGCAAGCGAACTAGCTGTGTCAACTCCGATAACCGTTTGAATTGATTCCATGTTCTTACTAGTAACGTATCTGGGTGGCAACAGGTATCGTACTGCTTTCTCCTCCCCTGCCTCACATGCCTCCATTAGCCCACACAACCCTTTGTCGTCAACTGCGTTTCTCAAGGACTCCCAGCAAGCCCTGTCCTCTGGTGTCTAGCTGAGATGTTACCTTCCAGGGGGAAGTGTCTATCCACTACACATTAAGTCCCGATTCTATCCGACCACAACTCTATCATATAACCAGTTAACAGGTTATCAGAGCACTTAGAACAATCAAAAAATTATTTTATTATTTGGTAATCCCCTGTCTCTTCTCACTGGTCTCTAAACTCTGTAAGGGTGAGTAACCCCCCTGTTTGGCTCACCATTACATCACTAATTCTGAGCCTGGTGCCTGGTAGTTATGGGGCCATGAATATTTATTGAATGGAAAAATAAACATATGGAAAAAACACCTAACATTAAACTTGGGACAATGAAATTCAATAAATGTTAATTTCCTTCACATCAAATCCATTATACTGCCCAATTCCACGTTGATCATCTTAGAATACTATTTTCATTACTGCAATACTTTCTTCAAAATGATATTTTTTAGTCAGAACAAATTAAAGCTATTATTCAAGGCTTACCAAAATGTAAATCTGAATTTCCTTTCTTACTTTATCTTTGACTGTGTTCCCTGAAGTATACTCTCAACAAAGAGAACCTCTGCATTGTTTGCTCCCTTCAGTTACATTACCCGAAATACCACCCATCACTGATACATATTTCTCCTTCCAAACCCAGCTTTGATTTGATCATGGAAAAATTCCCCTTGATGGGGAGGTCTAGGGAGTAAATGGTATCTAGCAGTTTCTTTCTTTTTATTATTAAGCATAGAATTTGCTCCAAAATGAACAAGTAAAGAATGAAATTACTCTTATTAATTGTATGCTTAAAGAAATCTAAAGATTTATTATATTTAATAAATATACTTATTATATTTACATATTTAAAATGTAAAATCAACATTTTATAATTCCCTCTGAAAGTGAACTCTGAGAATCTGGTATCCCTTGTATTGGAAATATATGTATAAGTATATATAAAATCTCCACATTTTAAACACTTTCCATCATCCTCTGAAGTTTCCTCGACCTTCTACTCCATAGCAATATCTATCTATTCTGCAATCTTAAAGCATTTATTTTTTACAATTGTTTTAAAAATCTGTTTCCATATATACTACTTAGAAATACCTTCCTCTTTTGTAGATTCTACATTGGGTCTTGCACATAATAAATGCTCAATAATCTGGGGTTAATTGAATGAATTCCTTGTCAGATTGTAGAAAGCCAATTCAATTTTGTTTCCTGTCTTTACAAGACAGATACTGATCCCATTAAGAGAATTGCTTATATGGCAATTAGCATCATTAAGATAAATTAAATTAATGGATCAGATATCCATTTCTTTAGTCTTTAGAAAACAGCCTTAAATGATTAGAAACTTTCACCAAATTAACATTCATCAAATTAACAGTTCTCATGTTTTCATTTATCTAAAACATACATTTATAGAAATTAAAAGATTAGCTCAATTTAAGTGATACTGAATTTTTTCCCACTATTAAGTTCGTTTAAATAAAAGCTTCAATAATTTACCCCAAATGAGGTTATTATAAATATTTCCTAAGGATAAAATAAGCTGTTGCTACGTTAGTATGCTATGAGTTTCCATTCATTTATTTGTTCATTTTATTTCACCAGCAATCACTGAGATTAAACTAATGTAAAAACACAGATAGGTTTTATTAAGTTGAAAATTAATATTACATTTTGGTAAAGAAAAAGAAAAAAACTAAAATGAAGATATTTACCAATAGTTTTTGCTATGAATAAAAGAAAAAGCTAACCCAAATTGTTAATGTGAATCCATAGCATCTTTCTACCATAGAAGTCGTAATGCTAAGCATAAACAGCTAAAGAAAACGTCTTTCATCAGTTTTCAATCATACAAAGGTTGGAACTTCTTTCCCTTGCCATGTAATATTTTGGCCAGTTTCCCTTATGTTTTA
>ML110935.1:51284-70261 GCA_003697995.1 Taxidea taxus jeffersonii | reverse complement strand
ATTTATTTTTATTTTTATATTTTTAAGATTTTATTTATTTATTTGACAGTCAGAGATTACAAGTAGGCAGAGAGGAAGGCAGAGAGAGGGGGAAGCAGGCTCCCTGATGCGGGGGTCCGTCCCAGGACCCTGGGATCATGACCTGAGCTGAAGGCAGAGGCTTAACCCACTGAGCCACCCAGGCGCCCTTCCCAATGTTTTATTTGATGTTTAATTTTATTTATAGTCTTGATTAAAGTACAGAAAAGAAGACATTTATTTTCTGTTTACTATAAAAATATGCACTTGCTGCTTATCTATTTCTTTATTTGTATAGCTTGATCTTGACTTTTGGATTTAAATTTATATTTATATTAATTATATGAATTTTAACTGAATTTTTACATTAGCTAAGTTTCAAATAACTGGCTCTCTTATAGGATAACATCTTTTTCATTGATAGATTAATAATAATCAGTAGGATCATTATTGTTTTCAATAAGGGAAAATGGATGATCCTTTTCACTTACTATTAAAATTTGTATTTTGGGGCACCTGGGTGGCTCAGTGGGTTAAGCTTCTGCCTTCAGCTCAGGTCATGAGCTCAGAGTCCCGGGATCCAGCCCTGCATTGAGCTCTCCACTCAGCAGGGAGCCTGCTTCCCTCTCTCTCTGCCTACTTGTGATCTCTCTCTTTGTCAAATAAATAAATAAAATAATTAAAAATAAAAAAAATAAAAAGAATGTATTTCATTTTATCCTATTTTTGCATTTTCATATTTAGTGCATTACTACTTTAATAATTACAATATCTATGCATATACATATATATTATATATAGTTTTTCCATGAGAATTCCTTTTAAAAGGTAGGTTTCTATTATAAATATATGCTGAGTAATCCACTTCATTTGTAAGAAATGAGTTGTTATTCATCTTTTTTTAATGTAGATTTATTTTTGTTCAGAAATACTTTCATATCCACCAGTTGAAAAAAATTAAATATTCAAAAGGGATGAAAAATTAGATGGGCCTTAGAAGCTATGTCAGACATGCAATATTCTAAAAGTGACATTTAAACAGTTTGACTTAACTCTCAGAACTAATTTATTTATAATTATTACAACCAGAACACAAATATGCCATATATTACTCTTCAGATTTTTGTCTTACACATTTAACTGTATCTTTATGGGACATGGTGTGAGAGAATAAATCCAAATAAATAGCTACCCTAATATTTATAATTAAATTTTATAGCAGGAACAAAAGTAGAATTATATGTGTATAATATTAAAGGCCTATAGCAGCAGTCTCTATTTCAATGTGTTCAAATTATTTAATGTTTAGATGGTTCTATCAAGGAGTGTAATCTAGTTTATATTTATTTTTACCCCTTTTGCCTTTGCTTTTTTGTTATTTTTTAAGATACATAATATTTTAATATTGCCATAAAATTTTTAAACATTTTAAAATTTTTAATATTTTACCCTGTTTTTTGTGGGTTTTTTGCTTATTAAAGAAATAACGTTTTAAAAATTCATGTTCCTCCTAGTTTATTTTCCAATTTTATTTTATTTTATTTTTTTTAAAGCAAGTCTTTTTTTTTTTTTAAGATTTTATTTATTTATTTGACAGACAGAAATCACAGGTAGGCAGAGAGGCAAGCAGAGAGAGAGAGGAGGAAACAGGCTCCCCACTGAGCAGAGAGCCTGATGCAGGGATCATGACCTGAGCTGAAGGCAGAGGCTTTAACCCACTGAGCCACCCAAGCGCCCTCTATTTTCCAAATTTAATGATATGTTTTGTTTTTGTAATGATGTTATCCTGGTAAACCTTTAGTCCACAGGGGGTGGAATGAGTTTTTACTTTTATGTTAATAGACAACATTTTGCCATATGAATGACTACCACCAAAGAATTAACAATATTTTTATTTTGCAAATCCTGACAAGTGTACAGCATTCAATCCTTATATTTATCTTCTTTTTTGTTCAATGGGTTTTCTAAGGCTAATTACCACTCTTCTATATTTAGTGAGAAGAAACACATATGAAGATAAAAGCACAATGTGATATTTATGAGATGTCAGGACATAGCAAATATAGAAATTCTCTAATTATCTTAGAAATATTCATGAAAATTTCAGTGCCTTTCTAAGGATTTGGATTAATTGAGCAAAAGCTGATTACCCTTGCCATAAATTAATATTTGAGAGGGTTGGATTTACCTCAGGAGCAATGCACTGTCAAATTTAGCATCATGTCCTATAAGGGGCTCTTCACTGTTAGTTATTATTTTAATCTATAGTTGGTTCTCAAATAATTGCTGATGAGAAGTTTGGAGGAGATATCTCTGGGAGTGCAATGTTTTTACTAAGTTATTTTAATGTTATGGTTAACTATATTATCAAAAGTGTAAGGCATTGAAATTGTATTACAAAATATTGCTTTGATACAAGAACAACTACAAGGAGTGAATTATAAAGTACTTAGTATAGGGTCAGAGTTCTCCCATACAGCCTATCACTAGAAGGTAGTATTTTCTGTAGAAATACACTTACACTGTATGTGATAAGCCCCATATTTTTGAAGTAGTTCCGAATTTTGGCAGACTGACTTCATTAGCACCGTCTCTTAAATGCCATGACAACTGAAAATTTCTACACATATAAAATTAATGTCCCTTTTCCCCAGCATTCTGCTAACTGAAATTGTTGGTATGTATTTATAGCTTCAGAAGATAGACAAATTGAAAAGAAGCATTTTCTACCCTTCTTCGAATATGCCTAGGTAAGGCTACTCACTACCAGTGCCAGAGGCAATGCTCCTCTAGGGCCATCCCTGAAGAAATCTGAGAAGTGATTTTCCAAGGCTGGACAGTTTCATTACCATAAAGGATTTTTGATAGGAGCCTGATGTAGAAGGTAAGTATGAGATAAGGATAAAATAGTGGGTTGTTAAAAGACAAACGATGACAGCCCTGAAACTCCCCGGTGACGGCAAGACCAATTTAGTCATACCAGCAAAGCTTCGTTTAGCTTATTTTGGAAGACTAACTTGACCTGGGTCATTTCTTGTTTATACTTCCGGAAATCATAAGCAAAACACACTGCTTCCCAAGGCGGATATGAGATAACCACTGACCAATTCCTGATTATTTAAGAAAATTATAGTATTATGACTAATCACCGTGAAGAGTTAAGTAGTCACTGCCTTCTTACTACATAAGCTACTTCATAACGATATACTCCTGGGTCTCATTCCGTGTTTGGGTTTGAGTGCTCCCAGTTAGCAAACTTGTTTTTAATGTGTGCTCGATAAACTTTTACTAATTCCTACTTCAGCGATTCATTGGTTTTACTTCTGTTATTTCTGAACTTTTGACAGGATAAAGAGGCTTATGAAATGAGATGCCAACTTTGGAACACAATGGAAACAGAGTCATTGTATGAATGGAAAGAAGAGTCAGGAAAAATTGCAAAGACAAGTTAAGGCATAGACAAAGAAGGAGTTGGGGTCAACCCAGGAAAGCTCTCTGGAGACTACTGTGGTGTCTTTGCCCTACTGATTGATTTAAGGTCTGAATGGGACCGTTCCTTTTTTGAAAGTGAAGATTTGTCATGGCTTCCTATAACCACCACCCTATTTATGGTTTTATATTCTGATTCAGCCACCAGAATGGTAGCTGCAGTTTGTTGTTCTAGCTGTTTCCTAATCATTTCCGGTCTTCCTTTGCCTCCACATACTACATTACTTCTTACTTTTTCACTCCTTCGGAGATTCTTAGCTTTAGGCTCAACGACATCGTCCTAGAGATAAAATCAGTCAATAAGAGTGCTCTTTTTCTTTCCACTTAATGAACCAATGAATCACTGCATGCCAGGTTTCAGTCCTTCTAGTTTGGAATGTTTATACTGTCAAGATCTACTTCTTTTCCAAAGCGCTCCGGTTGTATGAGCTCTACCTTTCATTAAATCTGGGACCTGACATTCATCTTGACTACATTGTCTGGTCCCTTGGTAGCTCAGATTATTCTGTAGTTTGCCTGTTGGAAACCGTACTAAATACTACATTAGGGATCCATGCAGCAAGCACAGAGTTTGCAGTAAGTCTTATTTGCTATAATGAAGAGCTGAATTTAAATAAGAATAGATTGCACTGAAGTACAACATTAACTGCAGCTCAGGGAACAAAAAAATGGTGATCAGAGATACACTGATGGCTACCAATGTATAAATTATGACAGTGCAAAATCCCTGCTTAAACTGGAAGCGGCAGCAGAGCCAGCCTAATCATGACCGAATCACAAAAGAGAATGGTGTGAGTTTAAAATAAATTTTAAATTGAAAACACTGTCAGTTTTAGTTACAGAGCTTCAAAACAGCTGTAGTTCTCTAATGTACTTAGCAAATACATAGAGGTAGAAGCAATCTGTCAGTTTTCTTTTAGCTGAGGTGGACCTGGATTTGGATCTAGAGTCTGCTTCTTGCCAGCTGCATCACGTGGAGGGAATAATAGTATATACCTCATGGGGCAATGAGTCAAACAATGTAGTTTACTGAAAATATCCTAGATATTTTGTCAGAAATGATTCCTGAACCCAGCTCCAACAGTTCTAATTTTGTAGATCAGGGATACTTATCTGAGTTTGTGTTTTAACAAATGGTCTCCACGGTGCATTTAGACAAAACGGTCAGAGATTTTTTAAAAGGATATTTCTATTTAAAGACACTTAGAACACTGTGTAAAAAATTCAGAAAATTGATAAAACTATTACTGTAATAACCTAAGAATATGTGTATGAGTGTATTTATGTATGTATATTTGCAAAAATGTGATTGCTTTAGGTAACACCATTTTTTTCTAGTTAATACTATTTTTCCAAGATTCCATGCAGTAAATGCATAATTTAGCCTTCAGCTGAGTATTAGTAAAAATAAAATTAATTAATTAGGAATTCTGATTTATTTTTGCATTTACAAAATTGGCAAATATGAAAGTAGATATTTATGACTAACTTGTCCTTGACAATTTTAATTCCTATAGAAAAAGATTTTTTATCTTATGATTATAAGATGCTTAGAGAATTTCAACACCAATACAACAGCTGAGTAATCTTGCATAAAATAAACAAACCCAAAGCTTGTGAGTATAAATTTAAAGAAACAAAATTTCAACTGGGTTTCAAAGGAATAATAGATTCATTCTTATTCCATAAAAAACATTAGGCTCAAATAGATTAAAAGGTGAAAACCTTGTAACTGTAGGGTTAAGAGTGGGCTTTAAATTGCATTTTTGGAAGTTGAATGAAAACAGGTATGAATACAGAATGAACATTTAATTTTTAGTCCATAGTCCTTAATATAGAGCATTTTTATTTATGATATTTCAAATTAAACTGAATTATACTAAATTAAATGAAAATTCCTATATTCTCTTTTTTTTAAATATTTACAAGTGAAGTTGGCCAGCAGTTTGTTTTGTTTTTGTCTATTTGTTGTTATAATCTTGATCTGGTTTCTCAAATAGCTTTGGCATTGATCCTCTAAATATATTTGGAAACTGATTGTCAAAATTTCTGGATCAGCTTTATTTTCTTTAATACTCTTGGCTATATCTTCTGGGATAATACAACTTTGAAAAAGAGATAAACATTGACAAGTGGAAGGAGTTTTCTGGTCACCTGAAGAATAGTTTTCCCACTTCTAATTAATCATATGTCAGCTGCTGGGCATGTGTAATTAATGGCACATACCCCCAAGGCTGTAATGTATAAACACATTGCTTATCTGGTTAGAGAAATGGTAGCATGCTGATAATCACTCCAAATGAGAGTGATTTGCTAATTCTGTCTTTAACTTGAAGGCAGTATATTAACAAATGTTAGGATGAAAATTGCAAAGGGGTTAGTTGGGAATAAAATAAATAGAATGATGCAGCACAAATGTGTCTATTTATACATATACATATACATATTATGCCAAGATAAGATGAACTTCACTGCACTGTAGTGCTTCGTTTTATAAAAACAATATAAACACAATAAAAATAGGTAGAAAAATCTGAATTTAAATAGCTATTATAGCTCCTTTTAACTATGGAGTTTAAGAGAATTAGCTAATTTCTCTAAAGTGCTTTTTTCACAAGTGTAAAAGAGGGAAATGTAAGTCCAGTTGTAAAGATTTTTAGAAATATGCATAGCAGAGTTTTTATTTATATTTTATTTTTATTGATATAATTGATCTATAACATTGAGTAAGTTTAAAGTGCACAGTGTGTTGATTTCATGCATTGTATATTGCAATATGGTCACTACCTTAGTGTTAGGTAATACCTGTATCATGCCACATAATTACCTTTTTTTTTTTTTTGTGGTAAGAACAATTAAGGTCTAATCTCTTAGCAGCTTTGGAGTTTTTAATATAGTATTGTTTACTATAATCACTATGTTTACCATTACATCTTCAGAACTTTCTTTTTTAAGATTTTATTTATTTATTTGACAGAGAGAGATCACAAGTAGGCAGAAAGGCAGGCAGAGAGGAGGAAACAGGCTCCCTGCTGAGCAGAGAGTTCCATGTAGGGCTCCATCCCAGGATCCTGGGATAATGACCTGAGGCGAATGCAGAGGCTTTAACCCACTGAGCCACCCAGGTGCCCCACATCTTCAGAATTTTTTTATCTGATTGCAGCTTTGCATTCTTAAACTGCATCTTCCCATTTGCCTCCCCCCTTTCCCCTGCCCAATGCATCCCAGCTCTTGGTTATCACCATTCTACTCTCTGTTTTTACAAGTTTGACTTTTTTAGATTCCATTTGTAAGTAATATCATATTGTAATCGTCCTTTTCCTTCTGAATTATTGCACTTAGCTAATGGTATATATATACATATACACACACGCATATACATACATACATGTATATACATACATATACATACATGTATATACATACATATACGTACATCCATGTATATATACACACAATATACATTATATACCTATATATTATATACATTATGTACATATATATGCCATGTATATGCCATACATATATATATGCATATATACACCCCACATCTTCTTTATCCATTCATCCCTTGACAGGCATTTGGGTTGTTTCTATATCTTGGCTAAATGGGAATGTAGATGTGTTTCAGTGCCCTGTTTTCATTTTCTTTGTAAATATACACAGAAGTGGAATTTTTAATTGGAAGATTAGCCTGAGGCAACAGATAATACTGACATCACATACCACCGTCATTTGCCAAAGCAAAATTATAAGTCTTCAAGCAACATACTGAAAACCAGCTATACCACTTTTAACCGCAACCCCTATTCAAGACATAAATAAATGTTTTTGGAGGACTTGGATGATAATTTACCATAGATAGGTTTTGATTTGTTACAAACTCTTTTCCTGATACTATTTCAGAAGGTGAAAAATTTCTTCCCCAACTCAAGGCCAGCAGAATATGAAGACAGCCCACGTAGAAAACAGGATATAAGACTACTGCAATTGGGTTGGGAAGTCCAATGAATGAGTACTACTTGGCCACTAATTTTAACGACTGAGAAAGAATATGTTTAGCTGCTGAAGAAAACCCAAGGGGATGTGATTGTTTCAGGACACATTCATACTGCTTGAGTTTGTTTCCTGTGGAGGACAATATAGACTATATGTGAGTGGCAATCTGTGAGAGATTGTATTAGGTCCCGTCCAAAAAGGTACTTCGAGGGTCAACTGAATTTGGTAAGAAGAAGCTGAAGGTATTGCTGGGATATCAGATGAGAAATGTAAACTGGAAGATAGTGCATCACTGACATCAACAAGTGAAAGATTTATCAATCAGAAAAAAACAATTATAATATGATCTTGCTGATTTGTAGAATTTAAGAAACAAAACAGAAGATCATAGAGAAGAGACGAAGAATTAAATAAGGGAAACCAGAGTGGGAAACAAACCATAAGAGACTCTAAATCACAGGAAACAAACTGAGGGTTGCTCTTGCAGGGAGATGGGGGATGGGGTAACTGGATGATAAGCATTAAGAAGGCACAAGATGTAATCAACACTGGGTATTATATAAGACTGATAAGTCACTGACTTCTAACTCTGAAACCAATAATAAATTATATATAACTTATATATTAATTGAATTTAAATTAAAAATGGGAAAAAATGAAAGATTCCTAGTGATGTCTCCACGGAAGATATAATATTACCTCAAAAACAAAACTTAGTTTTTTATGTCTTCTAAATGAAAGATTAAGAAGCCAGTTTTTAAACTGTTTTAGTAAAGAAAGAATTTACTGTTATTTCTCCTTCTCTCCCTCTCCCTTTTCCCACTATGCTGAGGTGTTAGAAATAGCAGCTGGCTAGTCTAGGAAAAAATGGGAAGTTGAAAATGAGGAGATAAGGTTCGTGTGCCCCCTTCCCATATTTTAGGACTACCACACCCTGCGAGCCTGTGTTAATGAGGAAGACAAGTAAACTAAAAATTCAGATTGTTTAAAGAACTAGACATATTATTTTACTGAAATAAGAGAGTTTGGCAAATTTAATATGATACAATTTAATTTTTATAAATTTAATATGATATGGGCAGCCACCCCAGAAAAGTGTTATTTTAATATTTATTTTAATATTTTGGAAAACAGATTATAATTTTTATGGGGAAATTAATTAAATCCAATTTAATTTACAGTAGATGAGGACATGTGACAGGTATGTTTATTGTCCATATAGAAAATTAATGATAAGCTAAGGTGGTTATAAAAGTTTCATGATGGGGAGCACCTGGATAGCTCAGTGGGTTAAGCATCTGCCTTTGGCTCAGGTCATTATCCCAGGATCCTGAGATTGAGCCCTGCATCGAGCTCTCTGCTCAACAAGGAGCCTGCTCCCCTACCCCCTGACTGCCTTTCTGCCTACTTGTGATCTCTCTCTGTCAAATAAATAAATAAAATCTTTTAAATAAAAAAAAAGTTTCATAATGGAAACCAATTTTTCAATAAAAATGAATCAATAATGTTGAGGAAGTTTTTGCTTTCTATTTCATTTTAAAAAAAAACAGGATTTTACTTATTCATTTCAGAGAACAAGAGAAAGAGAGAGAGGGAGAGAATGCATAAGCAGGGGGAGAGTCAGAGGGAGAGAGAGAAGTAGACTCCCCACTGAGGAGGGACCCTGACTTGGGCCTCCATTCTAGGACTTGGAGATGATGACCTGAGCAGAAGGCAGAGGCTTAACCATCTGAGCCACCCAGGTGACCCTTATTTCATTTTTTATTCATGAATTTAAGTATGTTTTCTGATCAAAATATTGGTGTCCAAATAACATTATATTAAAACAATGGAGGCAAAACAGTGTGGTGCGAACATTCAGTCCCCTCTACGCAAGGCATCCAAATCATTATCTAGGCAATATTAACACTTAATAATGTTCCTTACATTCTTTCCATTTCATTTTTGCTAGCATCTTGAAAATGTATGTCCAAAAAATGATTCTAAAGTAATTTTTTAAATCATTTTTCCTATTCATAGTCATCTTAGATGTCTTTTGTGTTCATTCTGATTCCCATCAGTCTGGTTAATTTTGCTTTGAGTTTAGATATTAAAGAGTGTTTCCATTCTTTATGATTAATGTTGCTCAAAGTTCAAAATTGAAAATACAAGCATTTTCTGTCTATCTAATTCTATGGCTTATGATTTGTTATTCTTGACTTATAACAAGATATGAAGAAATTGATGAAGGCTTACTGGAAAAACAAGTGCTCTCTCTCTATAGCATCATAGATTTGATTGTTCTAATTAAATGCTTACAACATTGCTCTTCTTTCACAACCATTTTTTGGATTTTTTAAAGTTCTTTTTTAAAGAACTTTTATTTATTTATTAGAGAGAGAGAGTGCAAGTAGGGGAGGAGCAGAGGGAGAGGGACAAAGACTTCCTGGTGAGCATGGAGCCCACTGTGATCCCACTATCTGAGATCATGACCTGAGCAGAAATCAAGAGTCACTGGCTTAACCAACTGAGCCACCCAGGTGCCCCTTTTTGGATATTTTTATGGTTCAAAATACTTATGCTTAATGTATGGCTGAGGAAAAAGTCTTTCTTCAATATTTTGTAACTTGTTTTCGTGTTGTATGCTCCTATGAAAAGAAAAATTATGCTTTATATTATTTGTTGCTAGATTAACATAAATATAATGATGGTGCAGATTATGCTAATAATAATGAACCAATAAACAAAACCCTTTTATAATACAAGGGGTTGGGGCCTCTGGGTGGCTCCGTTATTAAGTGTCTGATTTCGGCTCAAGTCATGATCCCAGGGTCTGGGGATAGAGCCTCAGTTGAGGCTCCCTGCTCAGCTGGAAGCCTGTTTCTCCTTCCACTCCCCCAGCTTGTGTTCTCTCTCTCTCTCTCTCTCTCTCTCTCAAAGAAATGAATAAAATCTTTAATTTTTTTTTTAAATATAGCATGAGGGATTAATTTGTATCCATTTATAGCAAAATGCATCCTCTTTGCCTACTTTATTTACCAACTTTGTGTGACTGACCTCTGGAAAAGTTCAAAAGAAGTAATATTTTACATATCTTTTCACTACGAGATCAAGAGAGGCCATCTTGATCCCTAACATAGAGGATGTTTGGGGCATGGAATACGCTCTGGAATGAAGTCCTGATATGTGGTGATTCCCACACCATAAAGAGAGCATCAACATCATGGATGGTGTTAATTAGAACTAATTGTTTATCCAAATTGACATAATTAATTCCTAAAAAATAAAATCTTATTATGCTTAATAATGAGTACAAATCTTTAAGCAAGCAAATGAATGTAGAAAGAAATGAAAAGTAGGTCTAGGGCTGCATTAATTTATGTGTCATATTTAAAAGTAAAGCAATTAAAGTGAAGTCAGATGCCAGAACTTGATTTCATTTTTGTTTAATAAAACTGAGAATTTATTATAATTACAAACAAAAATTCATGCTTATAGTAAAAAAAAATAAAGTTCAGATGCAGTTTTACACTTCAAGTAAATGAAAAATTCTCCTTTTGCCCCAAAACATCCAGTCATGCTCCCAAGAATAAAATACTTATACACATGCATGCATACGCACATACAAAGCTTGTGAGAGTTTTAGTTGATATATCCAGATTATTTTTAAAATGTATAAATGTGTTATAAGAGTAAAAGCAAATTAAAAATAAGAGACTTAAATTTCCCTATTGAAAATTCCCCTTCCCATTTCTTAGAGAGTTTGCATTAGAAAACTTAATAGTTCTTTCTTTCTGTCTTTTTGAAGAACAGTAAAGGTTATTTGGACCAGAGTGAAAGCTGTGGGAATGGTGTGAAATCAGATCCTGGATATTTTCTAAAGATAGACCCAGCAAGATTTCTGGATAGATTGAATGTGTTGTAAAATAAACACAGGTCATGAATGACTCCAAGTATCTGACCTAAGCAATAGAAACAATGTAGTTGCCACTAAGACTGTTGAAAGAATAGATAGTAAGAGAACAGACGTTCAGTTTTAAACAATTAAATTTAAGAAATCAAATAGGTATTAGAGTGGCGACTCTGAATCAAAAGCTTTCGCTTTTTGTTTGTCTGTTTTATAGCGTGTGGAATTCAGATGAGAGTTCTCAACATACACATATTATGTGAAACCATATAACCAAATAAAAGGATGAAGAAAATAAATGATAAAGAGGTGGGAGGAATGATTCCTGGTCACTCCAATATTAAGAGGTAAGGAGAAATCAATTAAGATTTAAAAAAATATTACATACCAGCTAGCAAGAAAAGAGTACGGTAGGTGAAATATAAGACACAAATTTCTAAGAAAATAAAAAAATCATGTTTGTTATCTGTTACTGATCAGTCAGGTCAAATAAGACAAAATTGATCGTTAATTGTTCGATTTAGCCAGCTGGATGGTATTGGTGATCTTGCAAAGGGAGATTTCGGTAGTGCAATGGGGTCAAGGGGTTGTGTAAATTGTTTAAGAGAGAATGGGAAAGAGGATTAGAGAATGAAAAGAGGCAATTCTTCAAAGGAGTTTGGTTGTCAGGGAGGCACAGTAAAAAGATTAGCCCCTGATGAAAGATGCAGGGCAAGGAAGTCTCTATTTTTCTTTTTCTAGGAGGCAAAAATGTATGACTGAATATTGTTTGCAAATGTTCTTTGCTTCTTTACATTATATAGACATATCTTCCTCTATTAGTACACACTGTATCTACTTCATTTTTTTTCATCATTTTTTATTAACATATAATGTATTATTTGCCCCAGGCGTACAGGTCTGTGAATTATAGGGCTTACACATTTCACAGCACTCACCATAGCACATACCCTCCCCAGTGTCCATAACCCAGCGACCTTATCCCTACCCCCAACCCTCCAGCAACCATTTGTTTCCTGAGATTAAGAGTCTCTTATGGTTTGTCTCCCTCTGGATCCCAACTTCATCTATTTTAATGGCATAAAATAATCCTAGTATAAGGACCTGCCATATTTGTTTCATCAGGTTTTCAGTAGATGGCCCTTTATGTTGATTTAAATTTTTGCTTTTAAAAACAATGAGGTGGGGCTCCTAGGTGGCTCATTTCGTTAAGCATCTGCCTTCTGCTCAGGTCAGATCCCAGGGTCTTGGAATCTAACCCCGCTAGGGCTCGAGCCTGCTTCTCCTCCCTTGGCCTGCTGCTCTGCCTAGTTGTACTCTCTCTATCCCTCTGTCAAATAAATTTAAAATAAATAAAAGCGAAGAAGCAATAGTCATTACTAAAATATATTTTTATATATGTGCACATATCCACTTGTAGGTTGAATTTCTAAAAGTGAAAATACTGAGGCCAAGAACACATATGTATTAAAATAAAATATTACCAAACTGTTCCCTCCAAAAGTCTGTACCAACTTAAATTCCTAAAATATTGTTTGCAATATATCTGTTATTCAACACTATCATGAATATAATGTATTATCAAATGTTTTAATATCATCAATTTATTTGGGGGGAATTATATTATATATGGCTTTTATAAAAGCACATTTGGGCATATTTTATAGATATTTTGAATTTGTTTAAGTCTATGAAATATCTGTTTGAAAGCCATTGATCTATGAGATTATGATTTTTCTTCTTGAATAACAAAGAAGAAAATTACAGAGGTAGGGATTATCCCATGTTAATCAGAATGTTAAAATTCTTTTTTGTTGATATTTGTAATAACAGTAGAAATGTAAAGTAGGAGCTAGCAAGTGATTTTGCTGGATCATTTATTATTCATTTGAATTTAAAATTTTAAGCTATATTTTTCTTTGTATATTTTCCACAAACAATGCAAAAGTTTAAATTTTATTTTGAAAACCTAAAATTCGTATGTTAAAAGTTTAGACTGATAATTATCCTTGGTTTCCTAGGTGAGTTTGCCAATATTCAGGTTAATTTTAATATTCAGTGATTGTCTAAAATTATCTTCTTTTTTTGTTGGAAATAACTGTTCACAGTGAGAAAGTTCTGATAACTAATCACCAGCCATAAACACTTACAGGGCTTCTTCTCATTCTCTTCTCATTCTCAAGAGCAGCACAGGAGCAACCTATTCCCTTGGATTAATGAAAAAAAACACACACTTAAACCAGAATTAACAGTAAGCCATATAATGGAACACTCTTCCCATTCTTCCCTTGTACCTTGACTCTAGAGCTATATCTTCATTAAAAAAATTAATCCTACTTCTGTGTCCTCACATGCTCTGCTCTTGATCTATATATATTCTGCATCCTAAGCTCTTCTTATAAAGCCACAGTCATAATGGATTAAAGCCTACTCATATTACCTAATTTTACCTTAATCACCTCTTTAAAAGCCCTAGTACATTCATATTCTGAAATATTAAGGGGTTAGGGCTTAAATATATGAATTTTGAGGGGACACAATTCAACTATAACACCAGATAATCAGGCATAGGTTTTTGACTTTGAGACCACCAGTGGACCAAACCTGCGTGGGCTTAAACATGGAGAAGCAAAGTACAATAAACAGAGTCCTTGGCATTTTAGGATTAAGTAACAAGGATGGAAGAATAGACACTTAAGGCAGCGCTGGAGATAATCAACGTATTCCATTAGAAAAAACTGAGTTCTCCTACACGATTGGGTTTAATAGGTTTGTGCAAATCTTCAATATCATTCCCTTTCCCTCTCTCTTTTTTTTAAAGACTTTATTTATTATTTATTTGACAGACAGAGATCACAAGTAGGCAGAGAGAGAGGAAGGGTAGCAGGCTCACTGCTGAGCAGAGAGCCCGATACAGGGCTTGATCCCAGGACCTGAGCCGAAGGCAGAGGCTTTAACCCATTGAGCCACCCAGGTGCCCCTCAATTCCTTTCTCTTTTTAGCCTAAGCACAAACAAATGATACTTAAAGATAGTTTAGCATTAGTGAGATAGATTTTATGCTAGGCTTGGATTTATAATAACAAATGTGGGATGTCTGATAAATATTACACTTATAAACTAAGCTAAAATATCATGCTAATTGTGAAAGTCATGGAAGGACCAAGAATTTTTCACTATGGCCCCTGCATCCCCTCATCCCCTAGAGCTCTTTCTCTCATCACCTCTAGTCCATAAATTTAGACATTCACTCTTCTTCTACCTCTCCTGATAATATCCAAATCACCCATATAATGCCTGCCAGTCCATAAGACCAAATTCTTCCTCTTCCAAGTGCCTTTCTTGACCAGCTATTTTCCAAAAATTGCAAAACTTTGGCTGACCCAATCCTGCTAAAACCCTTTAGAGGATTCCTGCCTCTTGCCCAAACTAGAATGTTCTTGTGGAGTCTTCCAATAAAAACTCTCACTGATTTTATTCCACAGAAGATGAATTATTCAAAGCTTTTATTTAGAAAGGTAATTCTATAAAATCAAAGCAGAATAGATAATGCAGGATCTAAAACAACATGTAATGAGCATAGAGTCTCCCTGTATTTCATTAATACACAAACCTGATTTTGACATAGACGATGCCAATTTAAACTTTCAGGATATAAACTACCATGACCATTTGAACTTCATTTTCAGATTAGAGATTACTAGAAGTTATTCTGAAACAGGATGAGAGATAAAAAGGAAGGATTGATTTGTTTCAAAACACAATAAAAACAAACAAACAAACAAACATAAAACATGTCTATAAAATGATTTCCTTATCTACAGGAACTTGTTATGGAAGTATGTGTAATTAGTATTGAGTTCTTTTCTGTTTGTTTTCAGAATAAGTCCCTTTGAGCTTTATCTATCCTTAAAAGACTTCAGTGATGATTTTTTATCTCAGCCAATTGCTTTCAAGTTCTTCAGATAGACACTGTCAAATATGTCATTTGAAATTTATGATTATACAGATTGTTTGGATTATATCAGGATCTTTTAATTTTTTTAAGCTTATGTATTTGAGAGAGAGAGAGGGAGCAAGCAATCTCACATGCACAGGAGGGGGCAGGCAGAGGGAGAAAGAGAAGAAAAGGAGCAGACTCCCCACTAACCATGGAGCCGATCACAGGACTTGATCCCATGACCCTGAGATCATGACCTGAGCCAAGATCCAGGGTGGGATGCCTAACCAAATGAGCCACCAAATTTTGAAATTTTAGGTGTATACTAATGTGTATTTCTAACAAACTTGCAAGTGATGACAATACTTCTGGAACATAAACCGTATTTGGAGTAGCAAGACCTTAAATTGCTAGATCGATGCAGCTCAATTCCATATATATGTTCCTAAAAATGTTTGTCTGAAAATTCTAGTAGGAACGTCATAATCCACCTCCTAACCACATTTTTGTTTGCCCAGCCTCCTCCATCTCCTTGATATCTCCTGTATTTCTTACAGGATTTTATGTCTCCTTCTTTTTACATCTATTGTTCATCTCTCTGTTATACGATTCCCTCTGCTAGCAAGCTGGAGATTTCTTTTTTTTTTTTCTAAGATTTTATTTATTTATTTGACAGACAGAGATCACAAGTAGGCAGAGAGGCAGGCAGAGAGAGAGGGGGGGAAGCACACTCCCCGCTGAGCAGAGAGCCCGATGCAGGGCTCGATCCCAGGACCCTGAGATCATGACCTGAGCCGAAGGCAGAGGCTTTAACCCACTGAGCCACCCAGGCACCCCAAGCTAGAGATTTCTTAATCATTCCCAACAAGATAGTTTCTTCTACCCACATGAAAGGGTGTCCAAACCCAATTCCAACATGAGTATGGGGAGGTTCCCTACACACTACCAAACAATTCTTGGACAAGAACAAGATGTGCAAGAACCCAAGTCAAGGGGTGCCTGTGTGTCTCAGTGGTTTAAAGCCTCTGCCTTCAGCTCAGGTCACGATCCCAGGGTCCTGGGATCCCAAGGTCCCCTCATCGGGCTCTCTGCTCAGCAGAGAGCCTGATTCCTCCTCTCAGTCTGCCTACCTTTCTCCCTACTTGTGATCTCTGTCTATCAAATGAATAAATAAATAAATCTTAAAAATAAAAAGAGCCCAACTCAATTCTGGCACTATCTACTTGGACATGACATCAGATTCTGCATTTCAGATGCTAGTCAACAAGCCTGGGTGGTTAACCTGCACTTCTGACCAACCAGCTGTAGATTAAAGGTTTCCACAACTTCTTTCTTTGGTTTGATTAATTTGCTAACATGGGTCACAGAACTTGGAGAATCATTACTTACTAGATCACCAGTTCATCATAAAAGGTATAACTCAGGAACAGCAAGAAGGTAGAGTTGCATAGAATAAGGTATGGGGAAAGGGCTTCCACATACTCTCCGGGTCATTCTGTTAGCACATTCATGTGTTCAGTGACCCATCTCTTAAATGCTATTCTTCTGGGTTTTTATGGAAATTTCATTATAAAGTCTGACTGATCAGGTCATTGGTCCCTGGAGATGAGATGAACTTCAAGCAACTCTTCCCTCCCTGGAATTCAGGGGTTAGGACTGAAAGTTCCAACCCTCTAATCACACAGTTCTCCTGGCAATCAATCCCCATCCTTAGGTGCAGTCCAAAAAGTCATCTCACTAACATAACAAAAGACACCTTTATTGGATTTTATCAGTTAGAAAATTCCACAGGTTTTGAGAGTTCTGTGCCAGAAACAAGATGAAAACCAAATATATATTTCTTATATAAATCACAATATCACACCATATCTGTGTTTGCATAGAATGCTGTACATTGTTTTTATTATCTTGCATTGTAGTAGGCAGCTCTTTGACCAGACATGTTTGAATTAATTGTTATATTTCCCAAATTTAGCAAACCATCTGGAATAAGGCAGGACAACATAAATGTTTACTAAATTAAAAAAAATAGAGGGAGAAATAGAAGTGGAAATACAGAGATGAAAATAAATGGAGTTAATTCTTCTCAAAATGTATGCCACAAATGCTCATTTTCAATTATATCTAAAATATCTAGTGTTATTTTTATTTTGAATTGTCTATGTAATATAAGTCTCTATAGTCAGGTTCATACTTTGCTTCCACATTTTGGCTCTTTTCCCATTAGTTCAGGGAGGCTTTCTTATAAAATAGAGATCATGAACTAAAGGGATGGAACCAAGCACTCTGATAATAGAGAAAAGAAACAGTTAAAGTTGATGGTGACAGTCAGTCATTTTATGGTGATCACTTGCCTCCCACAGTTTCAATGGTCTTTCTGTTTTAGATGGAGAATCACCAAGTAAAAAGTAAGTCTAAGTGGAAAAAACACGGTCAAATGCAGAACTTGTATATACTTTCAAAGCCAGATGCCTCTGAAACATGATGGGATCTGGAGGGAGACAAATGATAAGAGACTCTTAATCTCAGGAAACAAACTGAGGGTTGCTGGGGGGTGGAGGGGAGGGGAAGGGTGGCTGGGTTATGGACATTGGGAGGGTATATGCTATGGTGAATGCTGCGAATTGTGTAAGACTGATGATTCACAGACCTGTATTCCAGAAGCAAATAATACATTATATGTTAATAAAATTAATGAACTAATTAATTAATTAAAAACAAGCCAAATGCCTCATCTGCCAGTGCCACGCTAAATCCCACAGTTACCACCTATGTATCTAAATCTTATAATTTCACTCTATTTTGCAACTGGAAAACTACTCTTTCTTTCCCCAAATCTACTGTAGGCTGGGGTCATATCGTTAAAATTGACATTTTGAAAATCAGGTTAACTACAAAGTTGAGCACATTATAGTTAACTTACTCTGCTCCTTCCAGGAATAATATCCCCTTGCTCTCATGTTTAAAACACCTTGTCAAACCCTGTTTTCTGTTAACAAGAAAATATCCTGAGAGAAAGTACCTGCAGAGAATAATGAATGAAACAATTCTTAAATGCATGCAAACACCCAATAGACTTTGTTTCTCATGTCTGCTCAAGGGAAGCTATTAACTGGCAAAGAAGTAGATTTAGACTTTTGAAATGGATACCACTAAGCACCTGGTGTTTAGATTCCTTGACTTGAGGTCAATTTATTGTTCTTTCAAACTTCTTTGCTATTTACAATACTAAAACATACAGATATGAAAAACATTGATTTAACTATAAACTCTAACTGTATTCTTATAGAGTAAATGACACAAAAATCTAAACAATGACTCAAAATTCCTTTCTTGGTAAAAATAAAATATGCTTTTTCAAAGCAAATATCATATGGTAAATGTTTGCTATACAAAAATCATTGAATTGTTTCTCGCTAAACAGCAGGGCTGAATATTTGAATGGGATCTCAGTTTCTAATATTGTTTCATGTGTTTTTTCAAGTATTTTAATATAAATTCATGCATTGAAATCATAGAAATATACCATTAGAGCAAGACATATTCAAACCTTGACATTGCCCACTTACTCTTAGACAACTTGGTTTTTGTCTTTGATTCTCATTTAACACATCTGTGAAATGGGACACGAGATTACATACTGGGT
>ML110935.1:0-50884 GCA_003697995.1 Taxidea taxus jeffersonii | reverse complement strand
GGCATAAATGATACATGAAGTGACTTATAAGGTGAGGACTGGATTATGAACTGGTGATACCTTTTATTTAGCTAATAGCTTCTAAACACTTGAAAAATGCCACCATCTTGATTCACTGGAAACTTCTGTCCAGCATCTCTCTCTCTCTTTTTTTTTTTTTTTTTGAGCTCCTCTACTGGCTCAAAGATCTTTTCTCTTTCTTCCTGGAAACGTTCAGCTTATAAACTACAGTCTATTCACTCTTCTCCATCAAAACCCAGCTGCCATCTCCCTTTTCTCCTCTGTTTCATAAACCCGGGAAGAATTTAACACATTAACTATAGTGTGATCACAGCTAATATGCAGACAGCACGCTGCTGGTATTCAAGATTAGAATATCTAGTGTCGGCATTACTAAACATTAAAATACTGATGTTAGTAGATGTTAAGATATCAAATACTTCCATACTTGATATGTAACCACTACTTTCAAAATGTTACCTGTTTTTTGTTTTGTTTTGTTTTGTTTAGTTTTTTCCTGCTGATGTGGAATTTCACCAGGAAACCCCTTAAGAGTCCCATGATCCTGAAACCAAATGACTAATACTTGGCACCATGGAGGCTCTCCAGAGTTATATGCCAGTGCAATGTCTAGTATCTGTGATTGTTCATTTCATTTGCTTTAAGTTGTATCATTTTTGTTTTTGATTGAGGAGGAAAATGGGATGGAGAGAGGTTATATAAGTTGTAGAGCTTTCATTCAAATCTTGTCAGTCCTGCACTCCTTATCTTCATCCTACAGCATCTCTGGTCTAGCCTAAAGGACGAAATTTGCTCTAATTAAATATGACATTCTTATTCACAATTTTGTGACTTTTAATTCACAATAAAGATACAATATATATAAAAATTTAGATGCTCTTTTAAGTATTGTAAATTTTTGTGCAATTGCTTTTGGCTCAGCGATAGTAGGAGAAGCTTTAGCATAATGAACAAAATTATTAGCATTGAAAGTAGTCCTCTACATGTTGAACTAAAGAGCACCTATGTCTGTCAAAAAAGGAAGATGTCATTGGAAGAGTTTATGCTATTCCTTAAGAAATATTGTGTTCATGGGGCATCTGGGTGGCTCAGTGGGTTGAGCCTCTGCCTTCTGCTCAGGTGGTAATCTCAGGTTCCTGGGATCGAGCCCCGTATCGGGCTCTTTGCTCGGCAGGGAGCCTGCTTCCCTCTCTCTCTCTGCCTGCCTCTCTGCCTACTTGTGATCTCTCTCTGTCAAATGAATAAATAAAATCTTTAAAAAAAAGAAAAAAAAGAAATATTGTGTTCAAGACAGATGCTTTGTTTTTGAGAGAGACATATGCATAAAAAAATAACTCAGCAAACATTTACAAAAATGTTTTAAAAATGAGTATTTTTAAGTGACTTGATTAACAGTTTTGACTAAGCTTATATTATTTAATAAGCAGCCTTATGTGTGTTTATGTATGTGTGTGTGTGTGTGTGTGTGCACAGAGAGCAAGAGAGCAAGAGAAATTTTAAATACAAATCAAAATTTAAATTTATGTGAATTCATGTAACCTATTGCTTTAAAATATTTTGACAACCATTACCTTGGGAATAACATACAAATGGAATCTCCCAGCCATGCAAGGAGGGCTCTTCTAAAAAAGTTGATAATTTAACTTTGACTCTGGTATACTAGTTCTTATGAGACCTTAAAGAAGATGATGTCACATCATGAAGAATTTGAAGGTGCTTGCCCTGCTGCATACATCTATGAATTCTTCTTTCTTCCTAATAACACGAAGCAGGTAACATAGTCTGGGTCCTTTCTCGTGTTTGCCCACTCTTTTCCAGTGGCTTCACACCATATTCTTCTTTACAATGTTGTTCCACATTCAAAATCTCAAAACTCTGATTTTTTTAAACCTTCCTGACTCTACTTTTCCTGCCTCCTTTTGCTTCCTTCCGTCCTTTCATAAATTCTAAAAACTTGAACCTTTGGTGCTTATTAGCTTCTGTCTAGTTACAGTGACATTAACAAGATGAGGTTTTATGAACTGTACGTGACATTATCTAAGCTCTTTTATCTGTTTGCCGTATTCACTCTGCCACGTATATCAAGTTGCACATAAAATATATAAACACTAAAAATATTAACCTTGGAAATAATAGAAAATTGTTTGAAACTGGAAAAATAGATTACAACTATGAGAATAAGATGTTATTTCCCGTAGAGAGAAAGTGGGGACAGAGTCTGAGAGCCCTTAAATCTCAAATATTCAGCTGTATCTTTGGTTAATGTTACAAACTGAATTGTGCCCCCACTTTGAGATTCATATGTCAATATCCTAACTCCCAGTAACTAAGTATGTGACTGTATTTGGACATAAGTTCTTTAAAGAAGTAACTAAGTTTAAAATGATATTAAGGTGGGTCCTAATCCAATACAACTCGTGCTTCTATAACAGGAAATTAGGTCACAGGTACCCATGGAGAGATCATGTGAAGATACAAGGAGAAGATGGCCAATGGATACTATCCAAATGTTTCCGTGCCCTCAAATTCACATTTTTGAATCCTGATGTCCCATGTTATGGTGTTAGTGGGGGCTTTAGAAGGTGATTGGGTCATGAGAGGAGAGCTCTCATAAACAGGATTTGTGTTCTCCTAAATGAGACCCCAGAGAGCTCCCTTAGTCCCTTCTGCCATGTGAGGATTCACGAAGAAGTCTGCAGCCTGGAAGACAGTCCTTGCCATACTGACACTTTGATCTCAGACTTCCAGCTCCCACAACTGTGAGCAGTAAGTTTCTGTTATTTATACACTACTCACTCTGGGATATCTCCCTATAGCAACCCAAACACACCAAGACTCTATATGAGAGGAGAAAAGTTTTCCTCAATCTTTGTAGAGTCCCTGGCTGGGTATGAAAATAAGACTGGCAAAGACCTTAACAGCAGAAAAGCATACAAACTTACTTAATGTAAGTTTTACCTGACACAGGAGCCTTCATAAGGAAACTGTAGGGTCAAAGGGCAAGCTGCCCCAAAATGTGCCATTTTGGCATACCGAATATTTAAAATAAAAATTAGTTAAGAACCAGCCTATGCAAGAAGGACCCTCAGACCCTCTTCTGTCTCACTTAAAGCAGGAAATAAGTCTTTCATTTGAAAATTACCCTTCCTGTACCCAGAGGTGAAGGGACATCCTTGTCACCAGAGACGGGGAATTTAGAGCTGAGAAGGCCATATAAACAACCTTTGTTAGTTTTTATTGATTTACTACCACAGCCCAAATTCTGTCCAGAATTCCTTACTAACTGAGGATCTCAAAGTTAAACTTTCTTTGTCCTGTCAATCCCTCACAAATTCATTGTCTCCTTTTCTAAAAATTGTAGAAAATGCCAGCCTTGGTCATTTCTTTGGGTCTCAATTTTATTATTGGGCCTCCATGTGCATCTAATAAAACTTTGGTTTGTTCCTCTTATTAATCTGTCTCATTTAAATTTAATCCTCAATTTAGCTAGAAGATCTTGAGGGTAGAGAAGGTTTTTTTCCCTCCCTTCAAAATTAAAACCTAAAGAAACAGAGCTGAGTATTTTTATGCTAGGTCTGTGGACAAGTGGACAGTCTAGGAGGAATATGACAGGTTAAAAAGAAGGAGGTAAGTGTAATGCTCTGGGGAAATTTAGTCAGGTTGGTTTGTTTAGATTCTTCAAGGATTTTATGAGGACAGGAGGGCAAGGGTCTTTCCTGCTTCTGTGATTTTCTCAGTCTCCTTCAGCTTAAAATACTCTATATGCCAAACCGCCATATTTGGGGCTGGCATGTCCAGAGCTTCTCAGCAACAACCACAAGCCTAGGAGAAAGAACTTGGAAGAAACCAATCATCCTCACACCTCTTGTCTTCTAGAATTGTGAGAAACAAAAATTCTGTTTTGTCAGCCCCCTGGTCTGTAGTACCGTGTGATGACAGCCCCAGCAAACAAGTCCAGTTAATAAGTGAGGAGTCCGGCTTCTGAACAAAACACAACATAGGTCTTTTAGGCCCAACCACAGGTAATTAAAGGCTTTCTGTGTGGAATCTCATGGGAGAAAGCCCCCAAACCATATATGGTCCTCAGCCACTGGGGTCTCTGAAGGTAGTGGTAGTGCGAGAGTCAGGCCCCACCCTGGCCAGCTGAGCTTCCATGCACATCTGTATTCCAGGCCCACACACTGCTATTCGGAGGTCTTCCCAGTGGCATGTCTGCCCAGGCCTCCTTATAGAGGAGGAGGGGGACAACTTAAAAGGACTTCACTCTGTCTCAGGACTTTTCGACTGCCAGTCCTTTTCCCTCCCCCTTCTCCTGGCTCCTATGGTCAATAAAATGGCAGCAGCTATTTGTTCAGAGATCCTATGGCAGTGAGACAATGCCCCCCGTCTGCACTGATGCATCTGGTGCAACTCTGTGCTGAAAAATCGAACATTACAGCAGCGAACATCTTTTGCTATTTAGCCTCTTGCTTATACTATTGCAATACGCAATTAAAGGCTTGACTGTTACTTTAATTTTGGCTTGTTTTAATCGACTCTTCCATCGGTGACAGTTCAGCTCTTGACAATAAGACATTGAATATAAATGACATGCGGTGACAAAGTTCACATCCCCGCTAAGAGTCAAAATCTGAAAGCAAGAATTAAAGGAAAACGCCTACCTCCCCCATTTGTAATGTTCGTACTTCATTTGGAGGTAGTTTCCTTGAAAATTATGAGTCAAATTTAGTTAATTTTCCTGGCTGAAAGTAATCCATGCAACTCTTCCTGATAATTCAGATGATTAAGCAATTTAATAAATTTGTTAGGATTTCAGGAGCTTACAAAACCTTTAGGAGAGGGGCGCCTGGGTGGCTCAGTGGGTTAAAGCCTCTGCCTTCCGCTTGGGTCATGATCCCAGGGTCGTGGGATCGAGCCCCGCATCGGGCTCTCTGCTCTGCGGACAGCCTCCTTCCTCCTCTCTCTCTCTGCCTCTCTGCCTACTTGTGATCTCTGTCTATCAAATAAATAAATAAATAAATCTTAAAAAAAAAAAAAAAACCTTTAGGAGAGCTGGAAGACCTAATTTAGTAACAAGATTCCAGGGACAACGGCAGAGATTCCCAACAGAAGTGGTCTCGCTAGGAAATGCCATTGCTGCCACAAAGGACTGGATACTGACTGCTTGTCCTGCTGTCTGTGTATTGGTTATTGCCGCCAGTCTTGAGAGGGAGAGGGAGAGCAAGAGAGAGAAAGAAATGTACAGTGCTTTTTCACTTCTGTCCCCAGCTCCTTGGTCAAAGTCAAGAGGCAATGTGCATAACAGGCAGTAAAGTACAATTCTGAACATTGCAATACTCAGCAACCATGCAATAGTGCGCTGAGGACCACGGACTCTCATCCCCATCCACCACGTATCTCCCTCCTGTCCCTGGAATCTCGCTCTGTGGAATAGGCGAGTGGAGGTCTTGTGAAAAGTCACATTCTCATGATCTGATTTCTGAAATCTTCTATTTCAGACAAAATTTCTTCCTGATAAGCTAGCTGAATAGCTTGAGACCAAATGATTCTGGGAAGGAGGAACCTATTGCAAGAAGTGTGAAACCTCGGGTCTGGTGTCGGAGAAAAAAAAAAAAAAAGCAGCCCATGGAAGTGAAAGATAGGGAATGGTCAGTCCTGGGGCAGGAAAGCTCGCCTCCAAAGCGCATGGGCACTGCTGCTTGACTTGGTTCCTGGACCAGAGCACTATTTCTTCAGTTCACTTGAGGCTCTGTAAGGGAATGAGAAGAAGAAAAATATTCTCAGGCTTCTGGAATGGAAGCATATGAAATCTTACACTGTCTACACTAGTGTATCATGGTTATTTTACTTAAACTTAATAAAACAGAGGTCAGAGAATGTGCAACATTCTTTGCTGTGCACAGTCATACTTGAAGAAAAACTAACAAAAAATAATTAGAAACAAAACTGCATCCAAAGATATGAAATAAAATGCATTATTATTATTATTAGCATAATTTTAGACAACACTATTGCACTAATTATGCATACACGACTGGGTATATTCATATTCTTAGTAATAACACGATGTTTTTCTTTTAACTTGGGCACAGAAATTGCTCACAGTCAATTACAATTTCTTCAAACTGCACCCAATAAAGCTCAACAGAATAAAATGAACACTAATCTATGAATATTGGTAAATTCCTCATGACTTGTCTAATGGAACTCCAAAATTAAATAAATAGAATAAATATAAAATTGAGTAAATACAACTTGAACATGCCAAAAGCATGGTGAAACTTTAAGAGCACAAACATTTGTATATTGTTTTTAAAATGTCACTTAATGCAAATGATAGTTGTAGTATCAACAAAGAATACAATGAAATGTCTTCAAAATGATGAGATGCCTTCATAGTGAAGTGAACCCTCTTGTGGCTTTAACAAGTAACATTCTTGGAAAGTCACTACAAAAAGGATACCACTGAAAAATTCATTCAGAATAAATCTGAAATGAAAGGACCTGATAGCAAACTATCAATACATTCACACATATTTAAATGCCTTTATTCGTATTCCTATCAGGCATACATACAAAAGAAAATATGTTTATGAGGAGGTGTAAACATCTCAAAAGGGCTAGAAATAAAGATGAGCATGAAAGAGGACAGTGAAAATGAGAAACACTGTAAGGTATACTGAGTTCCACAAAATTACCTTCGTGATTCCCTTTCCTTTATATTGACATTGTACAGCTGAGTAAAAATAGTAATTTAGTCTTATTAATACACTTGTAAAATATTTTTTTAATTATGATTTACTAGAAAAAATAAATAATAGTTGGGTGTTTTGTTTCTTAATTCTGTTCTTTTTGTGAATGTGAGTTTTTTCCATATTATGGTATTCAAAAATAACACTTTATCTGGATGTTGTGCCTAATAGTATGGGTAATGTTTTCCATATTTTAATTGGATTTATTAACAAATTTCAACTGAATACATTTTAAAGGTCTTGTTGGCTTTGTTCAATGATTCATGAATGGAGAAATACCCCATCGAACAAACAGAAAGCTCTGCAGAACTGTACAAAATATAAGATTTTTATAGGCAGAAAGAGGGCAGGACAAGGAAGCTACTAGCAACGAGTGGATTGTTTCAGGCAAGGTCATCTTCCTTCTGGGGACAACAGGGCTCTCTGCCAGGTGTATTATCTCACTGGTGCCAATAGAACAACTCTGGGAGAGGCTGAAAATTCTATTAGGCTAGGTATTAAGTCTTGGTCTGGTGATGGGGCTTAGCACAAAAGACTTAATTTGCAGCCTATTGTTTCTCTGTCATTTTTTTTTTTTAAGACAGATTTAAAGCACAGAATTTTAAATTACATGTAACATTTACTGTCAACCTTGTCATGCTATAATTTTATAAGTCATAAGCATATTGCTAAGTAACTTTTTGTGTAGCTCTGTCTATGCCTATGATTTTTTTTTGTATAGTCTTTTTTTTTTTTTAAGATTTTATTTATTTATTTGTTAGAGAGAGAGAGAGAGAGAGAGCGAGCATAGGCAGACAGAGTGGTAGGCAGAGGGAGAAGCAGGCTCCCTGCTGAGCAAGGAGCCCGATGTGGGACTCCATCCCAGGACGCTGGGATTATGACCTGAGCCGAAGGCAGCTGCTTAACCAACTGAGCCACCCAGGCGTCCCTTTTTTGTATAGTCTTAAAAACCATTTAGTACTTATGTGAATATATGTAACAGTACGATGAACATTGTATTTTTATTATAGTTCATGGATTTGTCTTTTTGGATATCTTAAGGGGATTCAGGATTACCATAATGAATGGTATAGCTCTTCTGATCAAAAATGAAAGCACACAAAAAATAATTAATGTCCACCTGAATTAAAAACAAGACAAAAAAAAAAGGAAACGGTAAGGACAGTTACGACTGTACTGTCTGGGAAAAGGTGGTTTGGGGAATTGATTTTAGGTCTGGAGATCTTAATGGCGGCTTCCTTAAAATCTCAATTTATTCCCCTAGTCAAAAGGGAAAGAAGGGGAAAGAGAGGAGTTTTTGCTTTAGCCTTACACAAAGACACAGATTCTAAACAGATTTGTTCAACACGTGGAAATAAGAAGGAAAACAATGATGATACACATAGGATTGTGACTTTAAGTTACAAAAAAAGTATTCACTAGTGAAATATAATGTAATGAAACTTCTTAAGTCTTGTCCACTCAGATTGGCCAAAATGACTCCCTTAGGATAAGTAAGTAAGTGACGTGTCTGAGAGAAGGGTTGGAATAGCTCCTTAGGCTTTGGTCTTCAATGACAAATCTGAAGTAAAGATCTCTTTACCCAACTGTTTTAAGATTTTTTTTAGCAAAATAATAATACATTTAGTTCAACCACCTAATTGTATATATTTTCAATGTATTTTAAGCATAACTTATGGTTTGTTATTATTTCTATATGCATTTTAAAGGTTCCTAGTGAATATGCATCACTTTTTCTCATGCTATCGTCATTTGTATTTTGTGAATTAGCATCTCGGTTTTTTATTCAGTTCAACACTTTGAGTTCCATGACTCCCTTCCTCTCTGCCCTCACTTGTGTGAACTGTCTGGAAAATAAACTCTTTTCTTAATAACATTTGCTACTAATAAGTTTGCTTCAAAAATATTTGCTAATATTTGCTTTTTCACATAGAGATTTCACTCCCTTATTTCTAGTAGAAGACAAATTGAGACATAGTAACATTTTAAACGTTTATTTGAGCAAAATCAGTTCTGATCAGGAAGTGCAAAATCAAAAGTGGTTAGGAGCATGGTGCCTCTGAGGTGCTCTGGGAGAGATTTAAGGAGAACAAGGGGAAACAAGCAAGGAAATTACTGATCAGCTATAGCTTAAAGCCTAGTTGGCTCTTTGTTATTGGCTGTCCTCCTAGGATTTGATTTGGTAACCTTGGGACATTTTGGTCTTAGGTGTTGGATTGCTTGTGTAGGCCACCACAGCATTAGGGTACCTACTGGCCTCCTTATTTAGTTAATTTAACATTTTTCAAAATTGAGAAAAGTCATAATTATTCTTTATTAATAATAATTGTAAATATCATTCATTTCAGAAAAAAAATTCCTAATTGAGGTAAAATAAATTGTTTGTTTTTTTTAGAATAATATTATAAGGTGATCTTGTAGGGGCCTATTTAGCCAAAATGGCTCCATTTCGGTTGAATAGCCATTTTGTTATTTATGCAGTAAAACGTAAACGGACCCTATGCCCCCTTCCCCAGGGGACTTACATAAAAACAAGTCCCAGAAACCAGTCCCAGGTAACAAAGCCCAAATACAAGGGTGGGTCAGGTCTGGTGGAGGTATCCAATCAGTGGGGGCACATACTGTCTCCCTAGCTGCCAAGGAGTATGGACCCCATCCTTTGGGCACCTTTTGGGTGCCAGTTATGACCAAGGTGATAGGCTAGTTCAAATGTCTATTATAGGGTAAATTGTAATTCAATTGGTCACTTATGTGTGACCTAGCCTGACTGTGCATTTTCTCTGTGTCATTGGCCACCTGTGTATGGCCAGGCCCAACCATGTGGCCTTTGTCCTTAAAAGCCAATCTGTAAGGCAGAGAAGGGTCACCTCTCTTTGTAAGAGACAGCCCTGGCTGGTCAGTTTGATTCTTGATGCTTGACACGAAATAAAGCTTTGCTTGCTTGACTTTCGCTTTGTATCAGTCTCGCTCCTTTGATTACGGATCCAACAATCTGAAATATACTTCTTAAAAAAATACATTGCATTGGGGTGAAATATTGGAGAAAAGAGAATGCAAATGCAAATCAAATGAAAAAAAGGTGTGCAAACATTCTGATTGTTAAAAATAACATATGGATGCAACTTTAACTGTATTCCATAGTATACATTTAAAATTGTGATGAAATGGTTTTATTTTTAAAATTACTTTTTTTTTTAATAAGGCAGAAATTGCATGCATTGAAGCTATTTGCACTTCAGTTGAAAATAATCTAGAGAACAATATAAAACATGAGGAAAGGTGCACATTTATATGTTAAAAATAATTTTACAGAAATGGGAGTAAAGAAAAGGTTAATAAATTGTCTTTGAATAAATAATTTCCAATGGAATTAATTCATTTTGATAAGAAACATAAACAATCAGGGTTTAGATTATCTTTATTTATAATTTGCCAGAGTAAATATTTCACTAAAAGTAAGAGCAAATATATCTTAGATCCAAACCCACCATGTTAAAGATGAAGTGACAAGAATGCTTTACTAGCACTCTTCAATGTATTCAGAAATACTATATAACAAGATGTATATATACCAAGATAAAAAGGACCACAGTAAATTACTATGTGGTAAAGTTAAAAGGGATAAGTCATACTTCAATACCTCACAAGTGCTCTTCTTTTATTTAAAATGAAAGTAAATATTGAATTAAATGCATAATCACAGGTCATTTAAGTAAAGAAACATAGATATGTGGATATTCTATGAAAAGGGGATTAGATCATTTTTTAAAAAGATTTTATTTATTTATTTGACAGACAGAGATCACAAGCAGGCTGAGAGGCAGGCAGAGAAAGAGGAGGGGAAGCAAGCTCCCTGCTGAGCAGAGAGCCCGGATGCTGGGCTTGATTACAGGACCCTGGGATCCTGACCTGAGCCGAAGCCAGAGGCTTTAACCCACTGAGCCACCCAGGCACCCCTAGATCATTTATTTATATGTAAATTCTGGGTTTTAAAGACAATCAGACAATCTTACTACATAAGGAATATCGTATTGCTATGAAGTGTGTAGACCAACTGGGTCATATATATTTTTTATTTTATCCTTATGGAAAGAGATAATCCCCTTTGATTTAGAGAAAAGTTCTGACAATTTGAAAGGGCCAAAGAGGTAATAAATCATTCAAGGATTATCATGAAATGGTTACTAACATAAAATTAAAGTACTATGCAATGATTATTATTTAAAGAATTTTCAACATAAATAGATAAGGAAGGAAAAAAAGAGGAAAGAGAGAGAAAAATAGTGGAGGGAGGGAAGAAAAGGGAAATAAAAGGAAGAAAGGAAAAAAGAATAAAGGGGGGATGTACTTCTTGCTGTGGACTGAATCGTGTGTTTCTCAGATGTATATATTGAAGCTCCAATCCCAATGTGATAGGATTTGGAGGCATAGACTTTGGAAGATAATGAGATTTACATGAGGTCATAATTATGGCTCCCTCTTGAAGGGATCAGTGTTCTTATAAAATGAGACACCAAAGAGTTTCTCTCTCTAACATGAGGGCACCGCCAGAAAGCAGCCTCTGCAAGCCAGAAGGAGATATCTCACCAGAACCTGACCGAACTGAAAAAATAAATTCCTGTCATTTGGACACCCAGTCTGTCATATTTTATTTTGGCAGCCCAACTTGACTATGACTTCTTACACAGTGGTTTAAGGATCTAAAATATGAATTGAATGTCGAGACACTGATTTTGAAAAAGGACTTTTTTTCATTTTATTTCTTAAATAATGAACATAATAATATTAACATGCAATAAAAATAGCCCTCAAAGCATCCCTCCAAAACTCATTTTAAAGTGCTTAATATAGAAAAATAATAATAAATTTCAATGAAAATGGAATAATTAAAGTTAATAGGCATAAAGAAAATGCATAATGTGTGCAGATAGATCTGAGATGGGGATTTGATGTCAAGAAAGCAAAAATACATTCTTTACGGTGCTTGAGCTGCACATTTATTATTTCATGTAAAAATGTTTACTTGCTTTCAACATTTCTCATCATAATTGAGCTGAAATATCTG
The DNA here is from genome assembly GCA_003697995.1 of Taxidea taxus jeffersonii. Lineage (NCBI taxonomy): Eukaryota > Metazoa > Chordata > Mammalia > Carnivora > Mustelidae > Taxidea > Taxidea taxus. Next base: position 39,046 of record ML110935.1, on the reverse strand, counting down.
TTTATTTAAGAAGAAAAAATAAAATTAAGAAAAAGAAAGTTTTCATTATTCACAGTTAATTAAATTTGAATATAGACAATTTAAACAAATCTATAGATGAGGTGAATTGTTAAATGATACAATGCTAAATACAATAAATAAATACAATGCTAAAATCCATACTTTCATCAAGTGACTATGAAACACTCACTAAAATTAGTGACACACTGCTGAAGTGTTTATTATATTTTATTATCATTAAGTTTGAGCACATGTCCTATGACCTAGAAACAGTTCTATTCTGAGATTATATATATACATTTTGAGAATGCATATATATATATATATGTTTATGTGCACTAGAACCTAGAAAAACATACATAATTTTAACAAATATTTATGTTTAGTACAAAGTTTATAACAATATTATTCATAATAAATATAATAAATGGAAGCTAAAAGCTGAAATGCCCAGCTGCAGTAGAATGAACAAAGAATATGGGGTATTTATAAAACTAAATATAATATAGCCGTTAAATCAATGTTATGTAGTTCTATCCAATACCCTATATGACTGGAATATATGCTGTTTTCAGAAGATAATATGCGCTATATTATACTCTTAAAAGTTAAAAAAAAAAACAGGATAAAAATTGTTGAAAGTGATTCTCAAGAAAAGCAAGCAAGCGATTCCCACCGTGTCAAGGAAGCAGATACTTGTGATAAATAAAATTTTCTGTTTCAAAAAGGATTTCCAAGGGGTTTTGAAAAAATTCTATTTCTCATGCAGAATTTTGGTCACCTTATTGTTTGTTGGCAGTCATTTCTCTTACTAAGCTTGACAATTATGTTTTATTTATATTGGTAAATAAGCTATATTTCAGAGGAAAAACAATTTTGAAGAAGCTGAAGTCACAGTATGTATTTCATAATTAGCCCTGTCTAAATTTTATTGGTGCAAACACTTTATATTGATTGTGATATACATTCATGATCTCCTATTACTCACACTTTCAGTATTCATGCTTTTGTTTACTCACTTCCTATATTGACTTTGGTCCTGGCCATGTTATGTGTTTTGACAAGTGGTATATCAATAAATCTTACAGAAAAAGAGGCTTGATAAACACTTGCACATTGGATTTGCCAAATACTGTGACTACTATACAAGATATCTAGACTGATGAACTGGTGAGGCCCCAGAGATGGGAACCAAGCTACCCCAGCCAACAGCCCCAGATCACTGCTGAGTCTTGTTGGCCCATTCAGCCCCACTTGATGTGCCAGAAGACTGTAGCCACATGAATGCTCCCAGGTAAGCTTGGCAGAACCATTAATTGAACTCAGCCTAAATAGTAGAGCTATGAAAAAAATAAATTGATGTTTTAATTCACCAAGTTTTAGGAAGGTTGTTTATATAGCAATAAATAACTGATTCACTATGCAAATAGTTTTCAGTATTTTATTATCCTTGGAGTAGAAAATTGACTTTCAGAATAATAGTTAATTCCAATTATCTTAGAAAATAAATTTTATGTGCTTTAAGAAAATGTAAGCTTGTCAGAATTATTATCTTCTCTTAGTAGTACTCAAACTTGGCCAATGATTTGAATCATCTAAGAAATTTTAAAGTTATTAACATCTCTTACCTTCTCTAGAGATTCTGATTTATGTCTGGAGTGTGGAGAAGGGGCTAGTTTATCTATCAATCTATATTGAACTTCTAAGGCAATTCTAATGTAAAATCAAACATTGAGATGTAGATGATTAACAGGAAGACTATATTTAAATTCTAATGTATTCAAAAATAGAACGTTGTTACAATGGAGTATACATAACCAGAAGTAATAGAACAGCACACACATAAAAAAGGCTACACTAATTAAAATATCATCTCTAATGATCCTGACATTCTGAAACTCTATTTGTAATTTTCATTTGCCTAGATTTGTTTATGTGACATGTCTCTGCTCAAACAGGGCATATTTGAAATAAAGCGCTATAGAGACTTGGAAATAACGCATTTTTTTCCCTACATAATAAAATTCCTTTTAATCCCTTAAACATTGAAGGGGTGGCAAGTATTCTATTAAAAAGTTGGTCATAAAGGTGATTGTTGTTGAATCAAGCATGCTGGGACCAATCATGACAGTGTCAATATGCAAAACAGTTGAATTATGAGAGGAAAAAAGCTTTATGAGAGAAAGAACTCTGTGTCAAGTCAGGGGGCTGAAATAAAAAAAATTATTTTATAATCAGCATTGCTTATACTATCAGTAAAGAGAATGTAGGGTCAGAGACTTAACAGAGGGTGAATCAAAATAGAAATAGAAAGAAAGAAACAATAAATAGTACAAGATAACTTTCTTAAGCAAAATTAGAATGCTTGCAACCCGTTTTTCTTTTTTCTTTTCTTTCTTTTTATTTATTTATTTTTTTTTGTCATGAGTTTTCATGGATGGATCAGTTTGACATAAGGCCAGAGAGCTGAGCACATTTTGAACCCTTGCTGATGAACATATGATCCATGGGCCAGCAGTACTGGCACAACCTGGGTCCTAATTAGAAATGCAGAATCCGGGGGTGCCCGGGTGGCTCTGTCAGTTAAGCGGCTGTCTTCAGCTCAGGTCATGCTCCCAGGGTCATGGGATCAAGTCCCACATTCCTTGCTCACCAGGGAGGCTGCTTCTCCCTCTTTGACTCCCCCAGTGCTTGTGCTCTCTCCATCTAATCAATAAATAAAATCTTAAAACAGAAATGCAGAATCCCGGGAACAAACTGAGCTCTACCAGGTCACGAACTGCATTTTTCAAGATCTTCAGGCAATTCACATTCCTATTAAGTTTAACAAACAACACTATGTGATTAATTTCCTATTGCAGCTATAAAATATTACTACAAACTTCATGACTTACAAACAACACAAATTTCTTATCTTACAGTTTTGTGGGTTAGAAATCAGACATGGGTTGCACTAGGCTAAAATCAAGGTGTCATCAGGACAAGGTCCCTTACTGAAGTCTCTAGGAGGAAATGAGTTTCTTCGCACTGATAGCATCTAGAGATAGCCCACAAGCCTGGACTCATGGCCTGTTTTTCCATTCTCAAAGCCAGCAACGTTGGCTTGTACGGACCCTTCCATTGTCGCTTATCTCATTCACTGCAGTGGGCACAAGGATGTCTGATTGTTGGGATTCATGTAATTAGACTGGACCCACCGGGATAATCTAGGGCGATCTCTACATCTTGAAACCTCCAGCCATAATCGCATCTGCAATGTATCCTTTTTATGTAAGGAAATATGTCAGCAGGTCTTGTGGATTAGGGTGTGGACATTTTTGGAGACCGTGACTGCTTACCAAGGGGGCTTTAATAGGGCAAGCTGGAGCTTTTTCACATGTACTATATGATAAGTGGCTCTAGATTTCTTAGATTGAAAAGCTAATCTCCAGTATTTGTTTGCTGTTACTGTTGTTGCCTTTGATTGCGAGTTTTTGGTCACTACTAGGTATTTTAGGAAGAGTCAGTCTGCCACATTATGGGCTCTATCTAGCACCTTATGCTTCAGCTTCTGAGGACTGAAGATAAACTATAGTGATTATAGTGTATGTTAATTGCAGCCACCTGAGCTCTGACTTCATCAGGATGAAGTTTAGGATTTAGTTTGAATTATTGCCCATCAGCCTTCTTCAAAACCTCCTGTACTGGGGCACCTGGGTAGATCAGTAGGTTAAACATCTGCTTTCGGCTCAGGTCCTGATTTCAGGGTCCTGGGATCAAGCCTGGTGTCTTTGGACTCCCTGCTCAGCAGGGAGCCTACTTCTCCCTTTGCCCTTTCTCCCTGGCTCTTGTGCTCTCTCTCTCTCAAATAAATAAATGAAATCTTAAAAAAAAATCCTGTATTTATCAAAGGCAGTTTTCAAAGACTGTATATATCACCCTTAGCGGTAATTTTTTGGGGGAGGGGAAATATGCACAATACTGAAGTTGCTTACCTATCAATTTTCTTTGATATATACAATAACCTCTTTGGTTTTAGAGAGAATTGCTTGAAAACAGATAAGGATGTTATTTCTTATTAAACTTTTGGACTACTGGTCTGGGTGAAACAATGCCTGTTGCAGAGAAATCCATACAAGTTATAGAAATGGAGAAATTAGAAAACGGGGATAGTACCCATATTTGAAATTGGCAAATTTAGGAATATGTCATTATCTTTGATAACATGTGATGGTTTTATGCTTCAAGAAAGCAAGTGATTTTATATTTTATTATATCTAACTTGGCCCAGAATCTATACTATGTGGTCCTCAAAAATAAAATATCTGATACTTACCCATTTGAGTTATTGTACATAATTTCCTGGAATGCTTAGATTTAGAACAATTATGTATGTTGATCTGTGGAGTACAGCAGCATTATGAATGGCATTCACATAGAATTATTAAGACGTGTGTTAAAACGGAATAAAAATAAACTGTTTTGAGAACAGTCTTACTATATTATGTCCAAGCTATCACAGAGATAAAAAGCCTCAAAATAACACATGGGAAAATTTTTGAACACTCTGGTAAATGCTCACCCACCTCCCCTTCCCAGCAATTGTTCACTGCTCAATTGGCCTTCTTCTTTCTCTTCTCCTGAAAACTTTCCTAGCCTGGCTTCCTGTTACCCTATCCTCTTGCCTATATCTAGCCTGACTTCCTCCAGACTTCTAGATGCATTAATGCTTTTTATTCTGTGATAATGCTCTACCACTTGTATAGCAATTGATTTAGTTTAGCTCATATTCTTACAATTTCCAATGAACCATCTCCATCATTCAGCCCAGCAATGCACTGGCACAGGAGGCAGACAAAATCATTTTCAATAAATGAAAGGTTGTGGAAAAGATTGGGATTAGACACAACTTTCAAATTCTATAAAGACCAAAATACCTATAAAGATCATGAATAAACATTCACATTAAGGATTACTGAAGTATATTTTATTCTCTGCATAGAAGAGACTATTCGTAGGTCTGATTAGCAATAGCTCTCTTAGAAAAGTTTATCTTGGAGCTCCTGGGTGGCTTAGTTGGTTAAGCGTCTGACTCTTAATTTTGGCTCAGGTCAAGATCTCACCGTCATGAGATCAGTCCTGAGACTGAGCACCATGTCAGGCTCCGCGTTCAGTGTGCAGTCTGCTTGATAATGTCTCTCTTTCTCTCCCTCTACCCCTCTCTCTGCCCTCGTGGGTGCACTCTCTCTCAAAATAAATACATAAAATATTAAATGAAAAAGAGAGAAATGCTTATCTTACACATGGGACTATTCTATGTTTCCACTATGTTATCCAACCTCCTGGCTGTAATTCATTAAAAAAGAAAGATGATTGCTCCAGATTGGATTTATCAGATGATAAATCTCTCTCTCTCTCTCTCTCTCTCTCCCTTTCTCTCTGGAATTTAGAAATAGGATGCAGAAGGAGGATCTACATATGACCGAAACTATGGTTGTACAGGCTGATCCTCTTCTATCAAAGATAGGAGGATTTCTGACAACATTTTAAATCCTTATGCAGGGTCTGTACTTAAAGAAGAACATCATCCCCAATCTTGGAATTGGGCAAAATTCCTTACCTTGAGTTACTTTCTGTTCCTTATAATTTATGAGTTGCAATCATAGCCAGACCAACAACATTTCTTCTTTCTAATTATGAATATTGACAATTTAGTAAGTGGTTAGAGGAGTCTAATGAATCCTTGCTACAAGGTAGTATCTATATATTCACAGAAAGCTTAGCATTTGGCTTATCAGGCAGAACACTCATTTGGAGACTTAATGTTTTCTCTGTAAAGTCTTGTACAGTTGCAATATTAATGTAGAAACAAACTGTTTTTTTTGTTGTTGTTTTCTCAACCAAAAGACTTCCCTGTACTTTAGAGACTAAATTACAAGTTTCTCTTAGTACCAGAACAGTCCATAAAAAGTGGTAGTCTTAATAAATATTGTTTAAATGAGTAATTAAATAAATGAGTAAATAAAAGAAGAAATTATGGGACATACAATTTGGGGTATCTAAGAGAGCTATATATATAAATAAGCTATATAAATATAAATTTTCCATGTCCATTTTCTGAACAAATTCGGAAGAAAAACAAAGCTATGTTCATGCCAAAGTGTCATGTTTATGACACTTATCTTACCTTACAACCAGTTCCCTGTTACTGGGTAAGCACAGTAATGTTTGCCAAATTTATGATGCAAATAAATCATTCCATCTATCCAAGATCTGAATGAGTAAGGAGTATGAGTGAATAAAGGGAAAAAAAATGGCAGAATTATTACACTGTTGGAATTCCCTGTACCAACAATGAAACATCAGAAAGGGGGAAGAGATATTTTTCACTTTTGTGCATGTTTGGATAGAATGTTTTCATAAGGCAAGCAGTGCCTGTGGTCTGTTGCCTAGGACCTATATAATTTGTGATACAGAGTATCAGATGTTCATTAAAATGTCTGATTCATATACTCATGGATGAGAGGGCTCCCCAGAATGTGTCCATTCACATTTATATCTAATCACACCACTTTTCCAAGCTACAATTTGATTATATTCATTTGGCTTTCCTCAGATCGGTACGCTATCCCAGAAACTCCAGCATAATGGATCTAGAGATGAACATAGCTATGCTAAGTTCGACTGGCAACTATAATGTTTTGAATATATAAAGCTAATGGCCTGGCTTATCTTCCTTCCCTACCCCACTATTCTATTTTCAGGGCATACAATTTCCTAGGTTCTGGAGAACAAACTGGAAAAGGCAAAATCCCAGCTATTGGGAATTTTATTTTAGTGAATGAGAAAGAAGCTTGCAATACAATTGTTAGTGTTAAGGGGTAAAAAGAAAAATAAAATGCAGGAAAGGAACATATCAGAGTGAGACAAAATTTTAAACACTTTGGACAGGCCAAGTTGTGCAGTTTCCAGAGAGAGAATTTTCCAGGCAGTGGAAACAACGAGTTAAATGGTGCTATGGTATTTCCTGATTTCCTGATGAGCTAACAGTGTTTCTTAGCCTTTTTTTTTTTTTATTAGACCCTGCTAAGGGGCCCTTTTAGACAATTTTTTCCCTCTAATAATCCCTGCAAGGAAATTTTCATGCCGCATACTCACTACAAATCTGTTAATGGACTGTATGTATATCAGTGACATATATTTTTTTAAAGTATTGTTTTTGTCACCTCCACATCAAGAACCCATTTATGCCTCCTCTGGAACATGATCACTCCTCTTAAGACTGCACTGACAGGGAAACAACAAGGAGAGGAGGATATCTCCAGGTGGAGAGAGAAGGAAGGAGATTAGGGGACAAGCTAAGTGAGGTAACACAGGACCATGTCTGCCTCTTCCCGTGATTGTAAGGGTATTGGATTTTACAATGAGTGAAACGAATATACTCAGTGTTTTGAAAAGGAAATCAGAGAGCAACTTGAACAGCTTCCAAAAATGGCACATCTTTTGTCCGCCTTCTATCATTTCAAGTGATACCTTGGGATCTCCCTAAAAATCCTCAAGATGTAATATTCAAAAAGATTCAGATGAGAGGCATCTAGGTGGCTCAGTCAGTTAAGTAGCTGGTTCCTGGCTCAGGTCATGACCTCACATTCCTGGGATAGAGTCAGGTTCCCTACTCAGGGGAGGGTCTGCTTGTCTCCCTCTCCTTCTGTCCTTCCCAACCCCTTCTCTCAAATAAAGCCTAAAAAAAAAAAAAAGTTTCAAAGGAGTCAAACCAAATTAATTTCTTATATGAATGCTGGCATGTTTTGGGGGGGTTTAAGCTCATCAACAAAATTTGACAATTTCCTGAAGAGGTTCAACTGAGTTACCTGTGACTGTTGTATTGCTTTTTTGGGTCATTTCTGTTTAGAAGTAAAGTTTAAATAAACATACACACTGAAAATCAAGCCCTAATCAAAGGGCAAGGGCATATATATTTTTCCATGAAGCTGGGGAGAGATTATTTTAGAAAAACTATTTACTCTGCCACAGACATATGAGCTTATTTCTTCCTTTAGAAAATTATTATTAGCAAACTCAATATGAAGGGGACTTTTATTAATGTACAAACCATTCATAATAAGGCTTTAGCAACAGTCGATGCCAATGTTTCTAAACTGTCACATTTATTATCAGTGTCATGGGGCTGATTTAAATAACAGGTCCCTCCCATCCCAGACCTATGATCAGAGTCTTTTAGGTGTGTTCAGGGCATCTTTAACAAATCACTGAATAATTATATTATGTCAGCAAATATGATTATCAGTGTTCTAAGTGAAGAAATAGGAGAACACAAACTCATGTCTGGGAAGGAAAATAGGGAAAAGGGAAACATTTAGAGAACGTAGGGAGTTAGGACATTAAATTCAGGGTTTGCTTGGCTCTATGAATGACTAACAAAAATTGAGCATCAAATAATCATCAGGTCTGGACTAAGTAGAGAATTGATCATAGTAATTGGAAATGTAATAAATAAAAGAGGAAGTTGAAGCAATATGAAGGAAGATAATTGGTTTCTCTTATTTAAGTTAGATATTTATTCAGGATGGCTGTTATAACAAAAAGAATTCAAATCTTTATATCTTAATAGAGTGGAGTGTTTATTGGTCGTTCACTATCTGGTGTTCAATGGGTATCATTGTGTTCAATGCTATCCATGTTGAAAGATAACCAACTTTCCTGATTTGTGCAGAACTGAAAGGATTCCCGGAATTCCGGAGTTTCTATTCTAAAACTGGGAAGGTCTCAGACAAACTTGGATAACTGGTGGTCACCCTCATTCTGCCTGAGTATTCTGAAACCAGGGATTCTTTCTTCAGTTCAACTATTTTTTTTTACTATTGTGAGTCTTATGGAAGCTCCACAATTGATCCACAGATGAACAAATGCAGACAGCTTAGAATAGTGGAAAGAAGTTTCATAAGGCAGTCCTGAAAGTGACATACATCATATGTCCCTACATTTTCTTGTCCAGAGTTCAGCCACAGTGCCATGAGTTGGTATCAACATTGCTGAGATATATATTCTAGGGAGGTGAGCTAATATGAGACTAACATGCATATTAATGAGCCAAGAGGATAAAGACTAAAAAAGAAGCCCTGTTTTATTTAGAAACGAGGAGGTCATTAGTAACTTAAGAAAAGTCCTTCATTAGCATGAAAAAGGTAGAAGCCAGAATTAAATTTTGGAAAATAGCCAGAAGGTTAAGAGGCAAAAGTAGCAAGTGTAGGATACTCTTTCTAGAAAATTTTCTATGGCTAGAAAGAGGCCTGTACCATAATATCTAGAGAGGAAGACCCAAATGAAGGCTACTGTTTATTTACTTGTTTATTTATCTTAATTTTAAAAATGGCAAAAGTTTGGTGTTTATGTGCTACTACAAGGTACCCTGGAGAAATGAGACAAATGAAGATACATGAAACACAGGATAATGGAGAGATCAAATAGCCAAAGGATATTGAAAGGGATGGGATTTTGAGCAAATATCAACAAATTTATTTTAGAGAAGAAAAGAGAAACACCGTTCTAGACAATGGAAACAAGCAATAATATTTGTAGACTCAATTTGGAGGGAAATTACCACATCACTTCATCAACACCAACTGAAAGTTTTTCAGGAGACACCATTGTTGTTGTTTTTTTTTACGACAAATACATGATGCGAAGTAAAATATTTAGAAAACTTACAGAAGATCTGAGAGGTTACCATAAACTACTATTAAAATTATTTCTGATCTTGATTTCTTTGTAATTACTTGACTCAGAACAATTATTATAATATGTTGGATTTCTTGAACTAAAAAGAAAACTTGGTTGTGGTTAAAATTAGGAGATTGATCGATCTATCTACCTATCTATCTATCTATATTCCTGTAATATATATATATATATATATGTATCTAAAATGTGTATATATATAGTGATATATATAACACATGCATATATTTAACATATATATGGAAAAAGATAATAATGGCCTATAAAGCAAAGAAAAATAGTTTCACAAGTAATTTTACAGAAGAGAAATATTTAAAAGTGTTCCTTTATAACTAAGGGAGAAGAATTTTAGTAATGAATTAGCAACTAAAATTTTGGTAGAATGATTATCTGGATATGTACTTGACCCCGGAAATTTTCCATGTCAATATTCAAAGCAATGAGTATTAATTATATTCCAACAACAGTGAAGAAGTAGTTAGGCAATAGTAGGATAAATGCAAGCACATCAGGCTGAAATGTTGGGTTTTGTAAATAAGCATTCTCAGTAGAGTGTCTCTATTCAAACCATCCTCTTCACAACTTTATGCTAAATAATGAGATTTTAGTATAATACTAAATAGGCACCAATATGTTGACCTCTGCGTGAGTGGATCTACACATGTGAAGTATTTTTGCTGAGAGCAGGTTCAAAATTGAACTTCAAATGACAGATGATTGAAGAAAAGTCAGATTTCAATATTATGAATACATTTATACAACCAGATTTTTGACATACAAACACATATTTTAAATAAATATGTATTATTATATATTAAAAGAAATGAAAGGCTTGTCACTGGCATTCCCTGAATATTTAGTACAATGTATGTAGTTGGTAAATAGTTGTTAGACTGGCTGATACCTAATTGACAATGGATAGATAGAAGGGTAGATTGATGAGTGGATGGATGGATGGATGGATGGATGGATGATGGGATTGTCGGGTGTATCAGTCCCACTTTATTAGGTAGTGTTAATTCATAACCCAAAGCTGAATTAACACCTGCCATTTTTTTCTTTTCCTTTTTAAAAAATTTTTATTTAAACTCCAGCTAGTTGATACAATGTAACATTAGTTTCAGGTGCACAATATAGTAATTCAACACTTCTATACAACATCCAGTGCACCCCTTAGTCCCATCACCTATTTCACCCATCCTCCCACCCCCTCCCCTCTGGTAACCATCCGTGGGGTCTCTATATGTGTCTGTTCCTTGTTTACCTCTCTCCCTCGCCCTTCGTTCCTTTGTTTTGTGTCTTAAATTCCACATATGAATGGAATCATATGGTATTTTTCTTTCTTTGACTGATTTCACTTAACTTAATGCTCTCTAGCTCCATTCATGTCATTGCAATGTTGGTAGCAACTGTAAACGTTAATAAACAAATGCCCACATCACCAGTGTTATTACTAGGGTTTTTAATTCTCCCCCACCGTAGGGTATTCATATTTTTCCTTTTCTTTCTCATGAATTTCTCCTTCTATGATATTGCTGTTGAAGTCTCGTGTTAGTGTTTTTTTCCATCACTTTTACTTTTTCCTGTTCTCTGAACATCCCCTGAAGCTTGCTAAGCTCTTGACTACAGTTTTTAGTTTAGTGCTTCTCTTTCTTCTGCTCTGTTGCTTTAATCTTTCCCCAAAGTTGCTGGCCTAAAAAAAGCTACTCGTTTTCCATGCTTTTTGCTTCGGGTACTTTATGTCTGAAGTTTTGGGTACATTTAAAATAGCTGAACTAAAGAAACCTGTGATTTAGATGGGAAATTGGTTATTTTCCAGGGAAGACATCTACTCAACATAACCAAGAAGCACTTCTCTTTGGATTTCTCCATTTGTTTACTTTAATGGTGCCATCAAAGAAAATTCTTGACATCTCAGCCCTTTTAAACTTACAGTAGTTCATCTAGTGAAAGTAATCCATGATTCCTGTGGGTATACCTGTATGTGCTGCTCTCACCATTAACATTTAATTAAAATTTAGTTACTTTGAATATGAGTTTGTTTTTTCAGGTTGAGTTCTTTAGGAAATGAAGTAAAAATACATGCATGACTCAATTTTATCTGCATTAAGTAGGAGTAACACGTACCATATTATGATTTTTTCCTTGCTTCATTTTTCTATTGTAATCAGATAAAAAATAATGATATCCACCTCCTTAAAAACTACCAATTTCATGAGATAATAATTTAATTAATGTGTTTGACATTCATAAAATAATAATATTTAGCTTTGAATTGATAAAAGTATAAATTCCTTTTGTTAATAATAACTAAACTTATAGAGGAATTTCTATGTTCTAGACACTATTCTAATCAGTTTATGATTTTGGGATCATTTAATCCTGGTATTTTACCTATAATATTTTTTAAAAAGTCTTTATTATCACAACCATACAGATTAAAAAGAAAAACTGCCTTAGTGGGAGAAAAAGATAAAACTACTTGCCCAAGTTCACTATTAAACATAGAGAAAAGATGAGAATTCTGAGAGCCTACCTCCAGGACACTCAGTTTTAAGTCTGTATTGAAGAGAAATTATCTTGCTTAGAGAAATAAAAAGAAAAAAAATAAACATTATATTTGCCTGGCTAACCTTGATGGAGAATGTGGCACACATAGTTTGGGTAGAAATCTGAGAAAAGTTTAGATTGCATTGCTCGAATGACAGCCTCGTTGATAATTAGTAGGCAGATGACTTAGGAGCACATGGCAACTGTGTTAAAAAATCTACCACACTTTGTGAACAGAATCTTCAACTTGCCAGGAATGCAGTACATTTATTACATTGCTGCTAAGACGGAGGAGAGTACATAAATTATTCAGGGTGGGGAGAGACATTAATTTTTTTTTGCAATGCAAAGGAGATAATTCACAGAATAGAAGTGATCAGAATTTATTAATATATTTCTCCATTTAAAGTGAATAATTTATTTCATCCTCTCTGGATAAAGCACAGCATTCAAATAAAATAATGGTTAACAAATCTAGCTTTATTTCTTAAATGTTTAAAAATAGAAAATTTGATGATATATGTTACAATGAATAATTTGCTAATTGAAAAATATTTAAGATTTAATACTTTTTTTAAACAAATTTTTTGTTAAGAATGAATAAACCAGAGAACAAGTGGTATATTCAGATGCATTTTGGATTCTTTCATATATGTTTATAAATATGATAAAATCAACTTTTTAAATTTACTTCCCTGCTCCTTTTTCATTCTTGTATTTGTAATATTTTACTTACTAGAGTATAAGGATAAGGGTTTCAGTGTCCTTAAAAAAAAAAAAAAAGGATTCCTGTGCATTTAGTGAATTTTCACAGAGCCATCAGAAAACGTGAATCGAGTACCTACTATGTGCCATGAACTATTTTACTGAGTTTATGAGTTGAGGATTTAGCAATGGACAAGACTCTGAGTTTATATTCTCATCTGTGGAGATATATAAGGACAAATAAAACAGAAATGTAAATAATTCTTCAAGCTTCTGGTAGTTACATGTGTTGATCAGAGAATTAAACAAAATTCTTAAGTATGAGCTGGACTGTGACTTGTTTTGACCAAAAGAAAGTACTGGAACTAAGAGTTTTCTAGGGGATGCCTGGGTGGCTCAGTTGGTTAAGCGGCTGCCTTCGGCTCAGGTCATGATCCCAGGGTCCTGGGATCGAGTCCCACATCGGACTCCTTGCTCAGTAGGGAGCCTGCTTCTCCCTCTGCCTCTGCCTGCCGCTCTGTCTGCCTCTGCTCGCTCTCTCTATCTCTCTGACAAATAAATAAATAAAATCTTAAAAAAAAAAAAAAGAGTTTTCTAGTTCTGGCCTATTACTAAGACCCTGTGTGTTCCTTCCACTCCCTCTTGGAATTCTGCCTGTGAGACATAAATGAGACATAAATGTGAGACATAAATGAGAAGTATAGTACAGCCTGGTAGAAGACAAGAGATCACATGGACGGAGGCAAGTAGTGCTCATGGACCCAGACAAGGTCATCCTAGATTAATTGCCAGCCAGCTGACCTTACAGAGAAATGAGAAAGTGCAGTCCACATCAGTAGAATGACCCATCTGACTTGGGGTTGACTGGAAATGTGAATGTGCCCAGTCCAGAACAGGAGTCGGGCCCAACTTACCCATAGCCTTGTGAGCAATAATGAGTGCTTCATGTATAAGTCCTCACATGTGCACTGATGTGTACACACATACATCTGCCAACATATGTTCACACACCACGCAGTCCTTACTATATGGAGGCTCTGCTTTCCTGAGGCATACCACCTGATAGTCACGCTCAGGTCATTGGAAACTGCAATTTAGGTGAAGGTGGTGGTTACCTCCCTTCTGAATACACACAGTGCACTAAAAACTGAGCCCACCACCATGCCTAGTGCCTGTAAGTCATAAATCTAGGTACTATGTAATTGAGGAACTCCCTTAAAGTGTAGGTGAGAGATCACCTTTAGAAAGATGAAAGATTTGGGGCAGAATGCACCTGACCCTTTCATAATTCAGGACCTGTCATGCTATCGATAAATCAGCCCTTGTCTTCCCTGAAAAGTCCACAATTTCAGCTGTTCTCGTTGTGTAGTGCTGCTCAAAGAGCTCCTGGGGTCCAGGTTGTGAATATTGTGGTAGTTTATTTCCCCCAACAATTTCCAAAAGGAGAATTCCTCCCAGTGCACCCTTCTTCTGAAATTCGAAGATCATACCATTACACAAACACTGAATCTTAGGAGTATATATGTGTACGGATGCTATACATGCTATCATCAGTCAAGTATATTCTAGAGCGCTTGCATGTATCAAGGAATGAGAAAGGCCACAATGTCCCACCCCATTTAATTATATTTTCTGCTGCAACATAGACCTAACTTTTAGGATGGATGATATCAGAATTTCATTCCTAATTAATAGCTATGTCTTAACCAATAAAATTGCTCCTGGGGACGCCTGGGTGGCTCAGTTGGTTAAGCAGCTGCCTTCGCCTCAGGTCATGATCCCAGCGTCCTGGGATCGAGTCCCACATCGGGCTCCTTGCTCAGCAGGAAGCCTGCTTCTCCCTCTGCCTCTGCCTGCCAATCTGTATGCCTGTGCTCATTCTCTCTGACAAATAAATAAATAAAATCTTTAAAAAAAAAATTGCACCTGTAATTTTTTGATTCCCTGAATTGACAGAATTTTCTCCTTAGATAAAAGTGTTTCAGGTATGACTTTTTCCTGTCGGGATTACTTCCTGAGACCTCATTTTTATAACTTAAACCAGGTTGACTAACTCTTATATCATTGCATGGTCACGATAAATTTACCTCCCGTTTTGTCTACTGCACATTAGGAAATTCTATTAGTCTCTCTTAGTTCATATAGATAATAGTTGATTTTTGTTTTTGTTTTTCATATTAACAGAGAACTGTGAAGGATCTGGTGTTACTTTACTTGGAAGCTAGCTCATTAACCTGTCTCTCATTCACGAATATTAGCAGAAGTCATGATACTCCCGGGTCAGAGACAAAAGACTTTCTTATTTATGGCAATAGCAGTAGTAACAGTACCAGTATATTCTCATGCCAGCCCCCAAGCCCCACCTCCCAGAGAAATATATGAAGAGAGACTGTTGACAGATGACATGAACACATTGAGTAGATTTTGTTACAGGGATGCAGAGGCTGCGAAGCCTGATTCAGGCTTCTTTAAAAATGAAGCTGTTATTGTCTTGGTTCACAAGCAATGTCAAAATGAAAGAGCCCCATGGAATTGCAGGTTTGGGAATATGTTTTCAAGTGCAGATGATTGAGCTGCTTCTACCAGTGAAAATTGTACTTTGTAGGGAAAAATACAAGGGGAACAGAAACAAAGAAAGCAAGAGTCTTGTATTGAAAGGAGCAAAATATGCATCATGGGAGACAATGAATTTTATTAATACACATACATTTGAGTTCAAGAGACCAACTGAAAAATAAAGCTGTATTTATTTAATTTAAGGCCTGGAATGGGATTGCTACATTCTCATCTGAGGGTATAATTGCTATTTTGATTCTTATTTTTCTGACTTTTAATAAATGCTATTTTAAATTAATTCTTTCTGGAAAAAATGTTGTAGACCTGTAGAGTGTGAGGCTAACTCAGGATGTTCATGTCAGAACTACACTGCACTCCTAGTAAGGGTTGAGACAGAATACCATGTATATACTGCTGGTAACAAATACCTTTCTTTAGCTCAGACTTTTCATCTGTATTCTGCCTGCACTGTATATTGCATTTCTCCCTAAAACTGAGTGCATCATTGATTTTTTCCTTCCACACTTACTCTTAGTCTTTTGTTTCTATATTAGTAAACACATGGGCAATTAGTGAACCATATTCACCTAGATTTTCAAGCCAGAAATGGTGAACTGAGCCTTGATCACTCCTCCCTGTACATCTCACACACCCAGGCATTCACTTCTCATATTTCTGTCATCTATCTACCTCTCCGCATCTTTGCTGCCACAAGTCTAGTCCAGGTCACCATGATCTGGATGGCCACACTAGTCTTCAAGTATTGTCTCATGGTCTTTGTCCCCTCCAAGGATGCCATGTGGATCTTCAAATGGCTTCATTTGTCTTTAAGATAAACTTTAATTTTTTTTTTTACATACATTATCAGGCCATTGATTTTCTGAGCCTCATCTCCCACCTCTCTCTGCTTGAAGTTCTATGTTTTAGTTGGGTTGCTCTTCAATTTCCTGTAGCACTTAGATAAAATTTCACCTCACAGCCTCTCCCAGCACTATTCCCTCCTCCTCTACTTCCTCTCTCCCTAAGTTAATATCTGCTTACTTCTTTCTCCAATCTTAACCATTATATTTCCCAGGGTCCCTTCATAGACCTCAAGGCTATTTAAATTGTACAATCTGTCTATTTCTAACATGCCCTGTATAATGTACACTATTTTAAAATTCATATAAATGAATTATTGAGTCCATGTCTTCTTACACAGTAACTTCAGTGAGGGCATAGAGGGAACTTGTCTTATTCTCTTGTTCACTAAAATCCCTAAGCACTTAGAAGTCTGTAAGTCAAATTTAGGCACATTATTGACAAATGCATTACAGTTGTTCTTCCCAGAGTACCTGAAATCCATGGGATTTGTTACTCAGAAGGATAATGCTCATAGTGTTCACATACAAATGTATATTTCAACTAAAAATATTCTTTTTGAGGTTAGACCTTCTTTTCTTATTTTGACATCCTGGCAAGTTTTCTGGCTTTCTGATTTTTTTTTTTCCTGTGTTTTGCACACTTGAAAACCAGAAATAAATTAGAGAATATTTGTCAGATTTCATGCCTCCTTATCAGCAGCATGTCAGCTGCTTCAAATGGAAGAGAGGAGAAACATCCACAAGAATAAAATCGGTGAATTCTTCCATTTGCTACTTCTAGCAGCAGTAAAATCAATTGTATCTAAGAGGCAAAACAGTATGCTAATTACATCCTTTTATTCAGCATTGTCAGCTGTGAATGGTCATTTTCACTTTCTACAGCATTATACTAACCCATTCTAGATCTTAAAATCCAGCAGACAAAACGATCACCATTTTTATTTACTAACGGTTTTATTCTAGGTATCATTAGAAATAATTTTCATGAGTTATTTTATTTCAAAGGCCCAACAAAAATCATGCAATAGATAATAAATCAAGAAATGTGTACTTAGTCCCTACTTGGCACAGTCCAGGTTCTAGTTGGTAGGTCAATGGCAAAGAATAAATTAGATACAAAAATCCATGCTCTCTTGGAGTTTACATTTTAACATGGGAAATGTAACAAAAAGGATAAATCAATTACAAGCTGTGGAGATGATAAGGGGTGTAGAGAAAGGTAAACCTGGCAATGGGTTTTGGGAGTTGTGACAAAGATTCCCTCCCTAGGGGTGTGGGTGGCTCAGTGGGTTAAAGCCTCTGCCTTTGGCTCAGGTCATGATCCCAGGACCCTGGGATGGAGCCCCTCACTGGGTTCTCTGCTCAGCAGGGAGCCTGCTTCCCCCTCTCTCTCTGCCTGCCTCTCTGCCTACTTGTGATCTCTGCCTGTCAAATAAGTAAATAAAATATAAAAAAAAAAAAAAAAGTTCCCTCCCTAACTAAACTCTTCTCAGCCTCCCTCAACTCTTTTTAGCTAGGCCATGATTTTTGGACTTCCATGGTCATCACTGCATTACCCAGATTTATCAAGACCCTCCTATGTCTGCTTAGTCAGAATCGTTGATATCTAATGCAGTTCCTCTGGTCTGCCTTCAGCAAGAAGCCCATTCAGTGAGTTTAGCCAGAATCTACCCTTTCCTTGGATGTTTCCTCTGAGTAATTTTCCACCCTGATTCTTGACTTTAAATGTCCAACTTTCCTTATTGTATATGGAGTTTAGCCCAATGCCCCCAACAACTACTCTGCTCCTGGGAAGAATGTTGGAAATTTCCTTAACCCTATACAGATACAAGAAATAGAGAATAAATATCACCCTGTAAATCACGTATATGTTCTGGTTATATTTTCTTTGTATACTTTTTTTTTAACCTTTGTTTTTGGTGTCTTTTATGAAAATATATTCTTTAAACCCTTTGAAGTTTATCAGTATTATAATATATCCACTACAGTAGTGTTTTATGTTTTTTCTTAAGAAGTACTTTGTAGGGACACCTGGGTTAAGCCTCTGCCTTTGGCTCAGGTCATGATCTCAGGGTCCTGGGATGGAGTCCCGCATCAGGCTCTCTGCTCAGCGGGGAGCCTGCTTCCCTTCCTCTCTCTCTCTGCCTGCCTCTCTACCTACTTGTGATCTCTGTCTGTTAAATAAATAAATAAAATATTTTTGTTTAAAAAGAAGTCCTTTGCAACTTTGTGTCATCAGATATCCTGCCATAATTCTTTCTAAAACATAAAATGTTTATTTTTTCATGTTCCATTTGACATATACACGAAGTGTATTTTGGGGTCATTTTTATTTTGCCTGAGTCAATTAGGTAGAATGCTGTAAGTGCAGAAAATGCTAATGAATGTAATAAAAAATTAAAAATCAAGTACCAACCCCAATCTTGAGGACTGCCTTTGGCTTCAGTGAATGGAGGTCCTTAACTAGGTTTCTATGTTTAAGGCATGGGCATGAATCAGAATGTAAAATACAGTTTTATACCAAATTTTTCAGTCCTGTGTTTAGGCAGGTTTATCATCAAGTTTAGGATATAGAACATGTTTTACTTAAGTTTGTTATTTTGATTTGTATTTTATTTTATTTTTTTATTTTTAAATATTTCATTTGTTTATTTGACACAGAGAGACACAGCGAGAGAGGGAACACAAGCAGGAAGAGTGAGAGAAGGAGAAGCAGGCTTCCCCCTGAGCAGGGAGCCCCACACTGGGCTTGATCCCAAGACCCTGGGACCATGACTTGAACCCATGGCAGATGCTTAGTGACTGAGCCACCCAGGCACCCCTCTTGACTTCTATTTTAAAATAAACCTGCATTTGTTTTCTTGACCCAGGTCCCATAACTGTTCAGAGCAGGCCTATTGCCCTATGAATGAGAAAATAAAACTATGATATGAAAAATGGATAGTTACATGAAAAATCCATGATAAAGTCAAAAGTATAAAATATCAATTAACTATACAGATAAGGTGATTTAAAACATAAATTGTTTCTATCTAGGGGCTGTCTTAAAAGAGCTATGCTCTGGGTACCTGGGTGGCTCAGTGGATTAAAGCCTCTGCCTTCGGCTCAGGTCATGATCCCAGGGTTCTGGGATCGAGCCCCACATTAGGCTCTCTCCTTAGCAGGGAGCCTGCTTCCTCCTCTCTCTCTGACTGCCTCTCAGCCTACTTGTGATCTCTATCTATCAAATAAATAAATAAAAATTTAAAAAAAAAAGAGCTATGCTCTTTTAACATTAAAATATTTAGAATTATTTTTATTTCATATCCAATCAAATGACCTTTTTGAATTGTCTCTATGGAGTAATTATAAGGATCTTACAGGTGTGTTTGTGAAGAAAATGATCCAGGGTTCAAAAGAGAGTCTCTAAACCTCAAATAGGAGGATAAAGGAAATAAAACTGCCTAAATCGGCTTTTGATATTATCCTTGGAAGAATTTTAACACTAAAAACTTCATGTGTGGCTTCTAATAAATGGAATGAATGGATATGTTTATGAAAAGAGTATTCTAAATCATTGTGTTTTACATTTATTTTTAACAAATAAACCAAACTTTGTATTGTAGTGTTTTTAATAAAGCAGAGAAAAACTTACTGTTTTTGGGTTTCAGATACTGTTACAAAATAAGATGCAAATATAAGAAATGGTTATTGTGATAAACCTAAGAAAATTTTCCTCATCTCTATGTTTCTGTACAATATCAGAGTATGCAGATGTGTGTGTGTGTGTGTGTGTGTGTGTGTGTGTGTGTGTGTGTAATTAAGCTTCAGGACAAAGATAGATGATAATGATGGATAAGAAGTGAAACTTCTAGGCCAAAAGCATTGTTCTTAAGAAGTGTGACTCCAACTCTGTTATTAATATTTATTTGTTTCAAATTTTAGAACCAGTCTAATTAAACCAAGACTAACTTGGCAGTAATAACCAGAACAATAGAGTGTATTATATGATCCAACTGAAACATGTTTTGTTTTGCATTTTTTGGTCTTTGATAGAATCAGTCATGGCCATATTATTTTAAGGTTTTCTGAATCTAGAATACTTGACCATTTTCCAGGATGATATCAAAACATCTTTATGGAATAATATCTTCATGTCTACTGGATATTTACATAAAAATCATATCTATTCCATTGCTCAGAAAGTAAAGCTTACTATTTACTTCAAGTGTCTTTTCAGCTGTTAGTTGTTGAAAGTTGCCTTTATTAGACAAAGAAATGTAGAAATATTATACATAATAAAATAAATATTGTTATTATACATTATTTTTTTCTGACAGATATGACTTGAATTAAAAGCATAATCAAATAAACAAGAAAAAAGTCATAAATACCAGTAGCAGATAAGATGAGTTAATTTTTCACATCATTAATAAACTTCCCAAAATTATTGTCATTCATTCCTTAAATATCTCATTTCTGAGAATGTGCAAAGAAATTATCTACTCACCCAATTAAACACAAATCACATAGATTAAAATTAATTTGGATCTCTTGAGCTTTATTACTTAAATGTCTGCAGTTGGGCTCAATTTTGAGTGGGTTACTGAAATGTTATCATCCAGTATTCAAGTTACTGCTCTACACCTTTCATTTCCCTCTGAATTAATTTTATATAGAAACAAAGACAAAAAATACCATAGTAAGTCATGGAATTCGTGATGTATATATTTTTAACTTTCTTTGGGGAGACAATTTAGATTTATTTATGATTAAATGAACTACATAAATAATGTAAATTAACTGGCAAACACTGTTTCTAAATGAAACCAGAGAACATATCTACAAAGACATAAACTACAGGAATGTTTCTCTGAAAAAGTGAGAAGACTGAAACGGAGAGGTGATGAAAGGTAGCTCCAGATGAGAACAAGAGGAAAACAAAAAACTGAGGGAGGCATCAGAGCTAACAAGGCCATTTGTGCAGAACCACTGTAATTCCTGGCCTGCCAGGAAGGATGTGCTCCCATGTTTGTTTTGTTTTGTGTCATAAAAAACTCTATTTTAATCTACTATTCATATTTAATTTTAGAAAACTACTAGTAGATGCACTTCCCTCTGAGGTTTAATTTGATCTTTAGTTACCATTTTCCAAGATCTTTTCAATAGCATATCCTGTATCATAATGTGTGCCCTGACATGTACAGGTAAAGAGAGGCCCTGGAATCTTCCTACAAGACTCGACTGGAGATTGTGACCTGCTGACTCTTCAAACTAGAAACAAACATTTGTTCTTGGAATAATAAGACCCTTACTCACATCAATTAACTCATCAAATCTGTGTAGTTGGACTGTTCTCTCAGGGGTCGGAGATAACTTCTCCTCTATGAAATTTATTTTGTACTTGCTGTTTTGAAATATACCCTTTTTTTAAAGATTTTATTTATTTATTTAATAGACATCGATCACAAGTAGGCAGAGAGGCAGGCAGAGAGAGAAGAGGAAGCAGGATCCCTGCTGAGCAGAAAGCCCAATGTGGGGCGTGAGCCTAGGACCCTGGGATCATGACCTGAGCCGAAGGCAGAGGCTTTAACCAACTGAGCCACCCAGGTGCCCCATATCTTTTTTTTTTTTTTTAAGATTTTATTTATTTTAGAGAGAGAGAGAGAAAGAGAGAGGCAGAGGGAGAGAGAGAATCTCAAGCAGACTCCCTGCTGAGCACAGAGCCTGATGCAGTGCTTATTCTCAGGAACGTGAGGTTATGACCTGAGCTGAAACCAAGAGTTGGATGCGTAACCAAATGAGCCACCCAAGCACCCCTGTGTTGATACATAGCTAATGCCTCTTTTGATTCAACTTCCAGAGTTTCAGATGGAAGAATTTTATAAATGAAAGCACAAGTATTTTTTGTGAAAGGATATAGGTTCTCTTTTGTTAGCATCCACTCACCAAGTTCCTTCTCTAGAACTACATCATAGGGACACCTGGGTGGCTCAGTTGGTTAAGCAACTGGCTTTGGCTCAGGTCATGATCCCAGGTCCTGGGATCCAGTTCCGCATCAGGCCCTCTGCTCAGCAGGGCAGTCTGCTTCTCCCTCTCTCTCTGCCTGCTGCTCTGCCTGCTGGTGCTCTTTCTCTCTCAATGTCAAATAAATAAAATCTTAAAAATAAAATAAAACTACATCATAGCAGAAGTCTCCAGGAACATCTGGAGCTCTGAACAAATTGAGCACTTATTCCCCTTCAAATGCCCTCTTTGTCACGGAGCCCATCATCATGGCATAAAAATGTTCATAAACCTTATTCATTTCCATTGGATCATGATCTTTGAATGTAAAATAATTTGGGGGCACCTGGGCAGCTCAGCATCTGCCTTTAGCTCAAATCATGGTCCCGGGGTCCTGGGATCCAGCGCTGCTTTGGACTCTGCTCAGTGGGGAGCCTGCCTCTCCTTGTCTGTCTGCCTACCACTCTACCTACTTGTGCTCTCTCTCACTAATAAATAAATAAAATCTTTTTTTAAAAAAAGTAAGAAAATTAACTTTACAGGCCTTGCTCAAAGGGTTATACAGGTCCCAAAGGTGTCAGTCCACAAGAGCCAGAATGGACTTTCTGCAATCGCACCCACTTAAACGCATGACAAAGTATAAGGAGTTGAAATGGTTTTGTTCATCACAAAGACAGTGTCAGCG
The DNA here is from genome assembly GCA_003697995.1 of Taxidea taxus jeffersonii. Lineage (NCBI taxonomy): Eukaryota > Metazoa > Chordata > Mammalia > Carnivora > Mustelidae > Taxidea > Taxidea taxus. The sequence continues at coordinate 15,964 of ML110935.1, read as the reverse complement.
TCAGTTTCCTCAAAGTGTTTAACTTCAGTCTTCTCAGTTGGTGGAATTAATGATAACTGCCTGTTTTTTTTCTGTACTAAGGAGATCATTCTGCATTTCTATCAGTTCTGTCAGTGACAGCTGAGAAGTTGGCCGTGTTGCTATAAATCCCTCGCCAGCCAACCCAAGCTACCACCAGGGGCTGCCTACCAGCGCCGAAGCCTCCAGACCCCCATGGACATTGCCTCCTTCGCAACACTTGTGCTCCCTATATTTTAGTCTCATTAATGAAAATGTCAGTTAGTTTCATAAAAATTTTGTCAAATGACACTATATGTAAACCTGTATATATTTCTTCTTTCCAAAAATGTAACCATTTTGGAACTATGCATTAATTATTGATTATGAACAGTTCAACTAATGAGAGACTTCAGAGCATCTAGGGATTAATTTTAATTCGCAGTTCTTTGACAAGTTACTCTAAAACTAAACGGCTTCTGATTATTTTGAACTTTAACTTTTTCAGTCACAAGGGATTTACTTTAAAAGCATTTAAAAACCATTTCTGAAACAAAGCAGCAGCCCAAACACTTTAGGCTCTGTCCAGGTATTTCATTAAGGCATAAATATTTCAGTTATCAAATAACAAGTCTCTACAATCTAGGGGATTGATCGCATACAATCAAAATGCTTGATTTGTTTAAAGTGTGCTTAGAGTTATATAGTAAAAAAAAAATTACAAATCCATTTTTCAGAAGATATGTCAGATCTATATTTTTGCTCAAGGCCATTGTCCATATTCTGTTAAAATGAACAAGAATTTAAGAGACATATGTTAATATCTCATAAACAAGTAACAATTGAAATGAGAAAATACACAAAATTTTTATTTTATTTTTTTATTTTTTAAAGGTTTTATTTATTTGACAGAGAGAGGGCCAGAGAGCACAAGCAGAGGGAGCAGCAGAAAGACAGAGAGAAGCAGGCTCCTCGCTGAGCCGCAGCTTGTCTTAGGGCTTGATCCCAGGACCCTGGGTCATGACCTGAGCTGAAGGCAGAGGCTTAAAAGACTGAGTCACCCTGGTACCCCAATACATAAAATTTTTTAAAACATAAAAATCTCCCTGCAAAACTTATTGAATTCAACCAAAAATTTTACTGGAGGAAAATTTATAATGTTAATGGAGTATATTAGAAAAATTATCTGGAGTAAAACAAATTTAGCTAAGTTGTCAAATCAGTAACTTAAAAAATAAAATGTAAATGCAAAGAAAAATACAATAAATGAATTAAAATGAACAAATGTTTTTAGAAATAAGTAACAGAATGAAATTTGTCTTCCTAAAATGACTCAGAAAGGGGCACCCGGGTGCTTTAGTGCACTGAGTGTCTGTCTTCAACTCAGGTCACGATCCCGGGGTCCTGGATCAGGCCCCATTTTGGACTCCCTGCTCAGCAGGAGAGTCTGCTTCTCTCTTTCTCTCTGCTCCTGCCACCACTTGTGTTCTCTCTCTTACTCTCTCTCCTAAATAAATAAATATATAAAATTAAAAATAATAAAATGACTCAGAAGAAAGACTTTCAGAATATGATTGGGGGAAAGAAGAAAGGAAGGAGTGATATATTAAAGCTAACACAGAAAAATAGGACAAAACCACAGAGAGAGTAGAATATTAAAAAAAGTACACATTATAATCAATTACGTAACAATTTAGAAATAAAATGTACCATGACTAGGAGACAACTCAATCAAAATTAACACACTAAAGATAAAAAAATCTAGATTGAACTTCAACTCAAAAATTTCACCGAATCTATTCCCTCTACAGCTTTCCATTTCTTAGTAGAGAACAACTTCACTAATCTAATTGCTTAAGGAATTATATTGGAAATATAATTGGTTTTAATGACTCACATACAATTCTTTAGGAAGTCCCACTACTATGGCTTGTAAAATATGTTTAAAATTGGAGCAATAATTTGTTTCCTGTGTTACTAAACTGGTCCAAGTCTTAGCCATCTTTCACCCAGATTATTTCTATAGCAACTGATCATTCTGTTTCCATCATTTCTCCCCATCTTCACCATCAATCTGCCTAAAAACAGCTGCCAGAGTAATAGTCATAAAATTCAAGTCAGTTCCTTGGAATTACAATAAATATAGCACACTTCCCCATATATAATCAACTGGTATGCCAGTTGATTATAAAGCTCACATGAAAAGATTAATATGAAATAATAGAAAAATCTGAACCCAGGGTTAATAAAGTTATCCTAGATTTTTCAGATTAGAAAACATGTCACAAACAATTCCAATGACTGCAAATCTCAGATACAGTAGACAGTCCATATATACTCCCAAGTAAATAGGGGGCATTTTTTGTATGTACTTAAGGTGGCATCTCAAATAGTCACAGAAAAGGTGAACTTTTTTTAAAAAAATTATTTATCTATTTATTTATTTCACAGAGAGATCACAATTAGGCAGAGAGGCAGAGAGAGAGAGAGAGAGGGCAAAGCAAGCTCCCTGCCGAGCAGAGAGCCCAATGTGGGGCTCCATCCCAGGACCCTGGGATCATGACTTGAGCGGAAGGCAGAGGCTTAACCCACTGAGCCACTCAGGGGCCCCAGAAAAAGTGAACTTTTTATGAAACATTATTGGCAAATCTGGATCCTTATTTTGAAAAAGAAAAAGAAAAAAATTGATGGAATTGAGTATGTAAAATATATTATTCTAGAATAAACATCAAATAAATGCTACCTAAGTGTTAAAAAAAAATGAAATTATACAAGCAATAGAAGAAACACTGTGTAGATTTCCTTTGAATCTGAATGGGATAGAAAACTTTTTAAATGGTAAATACAAAAATAAATAAACATGCAATAAAAGGATCAATACACTGAGCTACATAAAACAATTGTATGGAAAAAAATAAGTGAAATATTACTCATGAAAAACTAAATGCAAACTGGAATATATATTTGCAAAGAATATAATAGAAAAATACCTAAACTCACAAATATGTAAATACTGTTGATGTATGATGTATGATTAACATATGAAAAGCTATTTATATTTTTAGGACAAATTGTTATCTTTATATCAAAAAAAGTAATGTGCAGAGGCGCCTGGGTGGTGGCTCAGTGGGTTAAAGCCTCTGCCTTCGGTTCAGGTCATGATCCTGGGGTCCTGGGATCCAGCCCTACATCGGGCTCTCTGCTCAGCAGAGAGCCTGCTTCCCCACCCCCCAGTCTCACTCACTCTGCCTACCTCTCTGCCTTCTTGTGATCTATGTCTGTCAAATAAATAAAATCTTAAAAAAATTAAAAAAGCAATGTGCAATTTTATAGATAATATATATGTACTATCTAATTATATAGTTATCTATATACTATGTAATATATATACTATATTATAAAATATATAATAATATAATATATAATATATTATAGATCAATACAAATATACTATAGATATTATATTTTTATGTACATGAAATACAATTATTTTTTGTAAGACATGAATATGTATTTGTGATCTAATTTTTGAAAAAAGAAAAGAAATGCACATCATAAAAACAAAGCTAATTAAATTAAATCACTTATCAATTAGAACAGCAATGGGATAGTAGGGATTGAGAATGGAATGAGACTTTGATATTTGAATTCTGTTAATTATTCTCAAAGTTAAACAATGCAACTAAATCTCAATTATATCAAACAAGAGGGAAAACTAAAATTAAATACAAGCAGAAAAATATAATATTAAATTAATAGTATGCAGAGAATATATACATCTATGTACACACCAAGAATTAATTATTTCAAGTAACTTTGAATATCATACTTTGAATGTATTTCCTCTATGGGATATAGTTTGAAAGACAATAAAAGAAATCTTGAACTTGGAAGGTATGTTATTAGTGGTAATATTGGTGTAGCAATTCTAATTCTATTTTGTATACATTGCAAAAGGAAATAAAATACCTTGATATAGATGGGAGCTCAGATACTCTACAGGGAAAAGGAGCTATAGACACCAATCAAGATAAAGAAGAAGACTCAGTTTTGGTGGTGGAAGAGTTAGAATTAAAAGTAGTCGTTTTAAATTCACAGATAAAAAGAAAAATGAGTAGAAAACACAGGCCACCAACAAGGCCTAGAAACAGTGGTACCACTCGAGCAGTGAGCAGGTCCAGACCCCAGTCAATTTTTCACAAACTGTCTGTAAGCTTCTTTAATAAAAAACTGGTTTTGGGTCTGGAGAATAGAAAAAAAAAATGAACTAAGCCTCCAATAATTTTGTGTGTCAGAAATCAAGAATGTTTTCAGAAACTAATAGACACATATCAAAAAAAATCCAAGTAGATGCTCTAATTATCTAAATATTGCCCCTGGGAGTTTCTTTGGTCAGTATCCATTCAGAAACTTCTGTGACACGGTCTTCCCCTTAGCTCTTCAATCTACTTAGAGTTCTAGTTAACCTACATCCCCCTTGCTCACTTCTAGGCTTGGCTCCAATGTCCCTTATCAGTTAAGACTTATTTTAATTCCCCTATTCACAATTTTACACATTCTAATACTTATGATCCTTTTCAGCAGGATCTGTTTTTTTCCCACTGCACTTAAAATCTTCTAAGATGCTATCAAAATGAATGAGTTAACCTGATTTGTCCACCTTCCTCACTCAAACTGCCCCCCCACACTGAAAATAAATGTTCATTAAAGCAGGTAATTTTTTGTCTGTTTTATCCACTGTTATTCACTATTCACTGTAGGTCTCACCTAATATTTAATGCCTGTCTTAAAATACATTCTCAATTACTATTTGTTCTTGAATAATTTTATCAAATCCTAAATCACCATTTTGTTTATCACATTATAGTTACTTCTATCTGGTCATTTGCTATATGACATAGAAAAGGATCCTTTTCAGAAAACAAATATTTGTGTACAGTTTGATACTGAGTTATTTTTCATATATTTCCTTCCCTCACCACTTATTCCTAACAGGCAATCAAATCTTGTCAATCCCTTCCTCTAAATGTCTTTAAATGTGTTATTTTATTTAGTTGCTAACTCCTACCTCCTTAGTTCTGGAACTCATCAACTCACACCTGTATTACTGAAATAGCCTCACTCTGGCAACTGTACACAAATCTTTTCTGCATCATTCCTTCCTAAATGAGTGTTTAATTTCTATAATAACAGCTTTCCAAATGTGACTTCCAAACTTAAAAATTATCAATGAGTCTCTAGCCACTTATGAGATAATACTTTCAGTGTAACTTTCAAATCACTAGAGAATCTGTTTCTACTTATATTTATCGCTTACCCTTGACTCATTCCATACCTTACATTCTGAGTGACTATAGGAATTTTATTTTGTTATATTTTATTTTATTTTATTTTAACTAATCAGTTTTTATTTTTATTTTATGTTTTTGAATTCCAAATGACTAAGGCAAAACTAAAAGGAGAGTTTCTCTGGGCAGACTCCAATTATCATAAGGGTCTAGAATTACATTGACAGAGAAGAAAGAATCCAAAACTTAAAAACAACAAGACAAAAAAACAAAACAAAAAAATTTCCTAAAAAAAAAAACAAACCAAAACAACACCCTGGCTTCTAAACCACTCTATTGGGAATATAATTCAAAATTACTAGGAATTCAGAAGAAGCAATCAAGGAAAGAGTGGGAAACAGTGCAAAAATGCAGTACTGAGTGGTTGCCTCTCTTATCTCATAATACTATTTGAGGAGATATATTAAATATTTCCAAGGACCATCATCTTGGGCACAAAAATGGAAGCACTTATTCTTGGTTTGTTTTTGTTTGTTTGTTTGTTTTTCCAATTGGTCAAAAATTGTCTCCATGAATAATGAACTCCCTTACATTTCTAGATTTCATGGTCCTGTGAAAGGATACTGTGATATTGTACCAACATGAAGCTGGTTATGTTCCCTGCAAAACTTGATATTGCAGATGGATGGAAAAAAACAAAAACAAAAAAACACATAAAACTGAGAGAATCACGTTGGACTGGATATGATCCATGCTTGCACTACTCAGATATATTCTGTCCTTTCATTAAATTTAAGCTATATCCGAGTCACATTAAAAATGGTAGCTCCCATATCTTCAAAGACTTAATGCAAGAAGGTTCATGAAACAAGTAATTGTCTTTGTTGATAGAGCTTATGCAGAGGATATATGTTACATTCACCTCCCTCTTTTGTCATTTGTTACATATTTTCCTCACACTTAGGGAGCACTGATTGGCTGGATTGTTCCCTTTTGGTATAACCTAAAGCCTAATCTCTGAGAGTTCTAAGGACATGGTTGCTTTTTGAGAATGAAGTTGCTGTAATTTCACATTATATGTTACTTATGAGCATAGAAGCATTAAAAAAAAAAAAAGCCACAATTAATTCCATTGGTTTCAGACTACCCCTACTCCGTAAAAGGAATTCTAGATTACTATGGTATCTGGAGTAAAATCGGTAAAGTATCCCTCCCACCCTCTTTTTTTTCCCCCCTTCTGATTGTTCAGTTGCCTAAGGAACACGAAGTGATCAGGTGTTAGTCACAGACACAAGTTCATCAAACACCTAATAGTGTTATTCGAGGAAGACAGGATCAAATATGTAGACTCTAAAGTTGCTGTGATAATAAGCACATTTTTTTTTCAATTTCATCATTAGGAGTGTTAGCACTTTTTGGCTCTTGAAACAGTTTTTAATAGATACCAGAATGACTGCACTGCATATTGCCTGTTGGTCTAGCACCCTGGAAGAGAGACAGGACCCCTGCAGAGATTTTTCTGTAAATTATTGCCTTAGCTAAGCTGCTTGAATGCCATTTAAGCATACTATTAGCTTGGATGTTTCTGATGATATCATGTGTAGTAATACGAGGGCATTCTGAGCTGATGTACCCATTATAACACTCTTTGACATTAAAATACTTAATTATTTAGAGGCAAAATTATGTAAAATATCACAGAAATAGATACAACATTTTTTAAGTTCAGTTAATGTTTTGAGAGGCAGTACAGTCAGTGAAAAGAGACTAATTTTAAAAATTGGTGTCAAGTTGCTGTCCCTTTCACAAGGGAAGAGGTCTGATGACATCTATGTTTTACTCTCTGGAATTATACTGTATTAAAGGAACTGTGTTGGTTTCTATTCATGCAGGGTTGGACTATCCCCAGTGGCCAATAGCTGAATAGTCTTTATGAGAGAGAATTCATGTTGGCAGTTACATGCACATCCTTTACGTCTGTCATGAGAACTAAATGTTTATGTTTATTTTTTTTTAAGATTTTATTTATTTGACAGAGAGAGAGATCACAAGTAGACAGAGAGGCAGGCAGAAAGAGAGGGGGAAGCAGGCTCCCTGATGAGCAGAGAGCCTGATGCGGGGCTCGATACCAGGACCCTGAGATCACGACCTGAGCCGAAGGCAGAGGCTTAACCCACTGAGCCTCCCAGGTGCTCCCAAAATGTTTATGTTTAAAGGATTATATATTTGTCTTTTTGATTGTTGAAGCGTCTTTAAAGGTGGATAGCTTCTCATAAGCATTAAAGTGAGAGACGTTGTTGCATCTTGTGTTTTCTCCTATATCCATTCATATCAGTCCTAAATTGTTGTCCTTGATCTTTCAACAGCCAAGTCATTGACAGATGCCCAGATCATCGTTCCCTGTCAAAAGAAGAGAACACCAGTTCATATCTAAAACTAAACATAGACATACACGCACAAATCATTTTGTACTGGTGTTTTAGAGAACTATACTATAAAGGCACGAGCTTTCTGAGCAGAGCAAACATGTCTTATGTAGGTTTGGAAGCTATAACTTGAAGGATTAGTAGTTTTTTCAGAGGTAAAAGCACATTTATGTTAATTGTGGAGGTATGATTACTCCAATGAATTGGTAAATTGGTTGACATGTTCATTGTTGTGATTCCTTTCCAAGTTGGATGACTTTCAAGAGCAAAGGCTTCAGTCGCTTGGTAGTTTTCCAGAAATATATTAACTGTTTTTGTTCACTTCCTTTTGTTTTTTCTTGTTTTGGTGGGGGAAGATACACAAATTGAAAACATTCTTTAAATCTTTGCTGGTGATTCTAAACTCTTACTCCTCTCTTCACGCTTTGGATGGGGTTTTGATTCGGATTTTCTCTTTGGAATGTGGGAGTGAGGTAATTTTCATGGGTTTCTCATGATACTTTCTGCAAAACTGTTAATGAAGGACCTTATAAGCTATGCTAAAAAGTTATTTTTATCCTTCAATCAAAAGGAGAGTGTCAGAACATTCTATATGTATATGTATGATTATATTTTACAATTTCTACTCTGCAGAGCAGGGGATAACTTGTCAGCAAGTAGTGAATAAAGATAGAATCTGTTTTAATATTAAGAAGAAGGAAGATGGTGAATAAATAAGCATAGTGAGTGAAAGAAAGGAGATAAGTGGGTGAATTTTAGAAATGCTTCAGCTGGAAAAAAGGCAGGGAAGGCAGTGGAGGTGGGTCCAGCCTCTCTGCAGAGGCTAGGGAGGAGAGAACCAAGCTGTCTACTTGCTGTGGGCAATTTGCTTGTGGGCTGCCACCAGCCATTGCCTTTCCACAGGGGCTGGAAGATAACTCACGCAGGTGGTGAGATTGAAAGGAGCTCCGTATTTTTCATAACAGAGGCATTCAACAATTCTCAGTTTTGGGGATGTTTCTGTATTTGGTGAAATGTGTTCTTTAGCCCTTTCCCCCAAGCAGCCCTCAAGTCTGCACGTTGGTGAGCTGGCGTGTGCCACGGTTGGGTAGGAGGATGATGGAAGAGGCCCCGGGAACAAAACCCTCTCATTACCAGCTCAGGTGCTGCATTGTCTCCCACTTTCAAAACCACTTCAGTCCTGAGGCCCCTTTGCCCTCCCTGCCTTCATGTCCCCTGTCTGGTCTCCAGGGGAGGGGTTGAGGAGGCCCCAGTGAGCAGGGCACCAGATGAAAGCAGAGCTGGCTCTTCCCTTCCCACCCACGGAGGTGCAAGCAACCCGAAGAGCCGCAAAGAAGCAGGAAAGGTAAAGCCGCTATCAGCGCCACCTCTAGGCCACCGCGTTTGGGGTTAAAAACTGCCCTTGCAGTAGTCCCTTGCGCTGGCCCTGAAAAGGGATTTCCCAGTTGACAGGACAATTTGCGTGTAAGGAACAGGGATTCCTTTTGTGGCAGTGATTAAAAGAGGGAGGGTTGAAGAGACGGCTTATCTCGAAGTAAAAAGGGAGAGGCCAAAAAATAAAGCAAGAGATTCCCCCACTACAGTGCCAGGGGTGAGGGGGTGGGGGGAGTTTCAGGTTTGTTGCTGGTGGGATTTCAGAGCTGATTTAAAAGCCTAATGAACCAAATTAAAATGAGCATTTTTTTTTTTTCCATCTGAGATTGGAAAAGTAGAAAGGAGTTGAAAAATGGGTAGAAGGAGCAGTAAGAAAGTAAGTTTAATTTTGAACATTGCATTCATTTTTTATTTGTCATGGTAAATTACCATGAATTTAGTGACCTAAAATAACAGGTATTTATTATCTCAGCAGTTCTGCAGGTCAGAAGGCTTGGTTGGCTCCACAGTTTTTCTGATCAACATTTCACAAGGCCCCGATCAAGGTGTCAGCCAGGCGCTTACTGTAAGGTGTTGAAAAGACTCAGCATTCAGATTCATTCAGGTTGTGGCCCAATTCTGGACCTTGTAGCTGTGTGAATGATGTCCCCATTTCCTTAGTTCCTGTCAGTTAGAGGTCAGTCTTTGCTCCTGGAGGCTGTCTGCATTCCTTCTCATGCTTTCCTTATAGCAGCCTCTCCAGCAATGATGGATGGAATCTCTCCCACCCGTTGGACATCAACAACTCTCCTGCCATGGCTGATTCTCTGCTTTTAAGGACTCATGCAATTACCTTGGATTTGCCCAGATAATCTAGTATAATCCTCCTATTTTAAGATCAGGTGCAGGCTTTTAACTTATTTCTTATCTATCTGGGCCGTCTGGGAAGAGAAATGACCTCAGTATAATCTCCTTGTGAGCATGCTACAGATCAGCCTTTCTAGAAAAGATATTGATCTTATTTACCATCAGAAAGACAATGAAGAATTCTACTTATAAAATATTTTTGCAGCATATTCCTTCCGTAGGGCGCTTATTGGTAAAAAAAGAAAAGTGGAATTTGTAGATTTATGGAAATATGGTTCCTGAAATGGTTCCTTTGCATAATCATCCTTTTTTCATATTTTCTTAGAAAGTAACTTATCTTTTAAATTTGAAACTAAGCATGTCCCTATGTGGAAAAAAAGGCAATTTGGGAAGCTATACCTGTGTTATCAGATTTCTTCGATTACACGGTGGTTCATCTGTGCTTGGTATTTGTATTCATTACAAAATTTACAAAAGTTGGTGCTGAGTGAGAAACATTCATTATATTCTGACATAACTGATCAAATCATTTTTGTTTTATGTGTGTATGAGTTCACCCAGAAAAGGATCACTATAAAACCCTGGGAAAGAAAAATTCTTATAGAACAGTTATAGTAAGAGGAATCTATTAAGAATTGGCCAGAGACACAAAAATAGACACATAGATCAATGGAACAGAATAGAGAGCCCAGAAATAGACCCTCAACTCTATAGTCAACTAATCTTCAACAAAGCAGGAAAGAATGTCCAATGGAAAAAAGACAGCGTCTTCAACAAATGGTGTTGGGAAAATTGGACAGCCACATGAAGAAAAATGAAATTGGACCATTTCCTTACACCACACATGAAAATAGACTCAAAATGGATGAAGGACCTCAACGTGAGAAAGGAATCCATCAAAATCCTTGAAGAGAACACAGGCAGCAACCTCTTTGACCTCAACCGCAGCAATTTCTTAGGAACAACGCCAAAGGCAAGGGAAGCAAGGGAAAAAAAATGAACTATTGGGACTTCATCAAGATCAAAAGCTTTTGCACAGCAAAGGAAATAGTTAACAAAAGCAAAAGATAACTGACAGGATGGGAGAAGATATTTGCAAACAACATATCAGATAAAGGGCTAGTATCCAAAATCTATAAAGAGCTTAGCAAACTCAACATCCAAAGAACAAATAATCCAATCAAGAAATGGGCAGAGGACATGAACAGACATTTCTGCAAAGAAGACATCCAGATGGCCAACAGACACATGAAAAAGTGCTCCACATCACTTGGCATCAGGGAAATACAAATCAAAGCCACAATGAGATACCACCATACATCAGTTAGAATGGCTAAAATGAATAAGTCAGGAAATGACATTTGCTGGAGAGCATGCAGAGAAAGGGGAACCCTCCTGCACTGTTGGTGGGAATGCAAGCTGGTGCAACCACTCTGGAAAACAGCATGGAGGTTCCTCAAAAAGTTGAAGATAGAGCTACCTTATGACCCAGCAATTGCACTACCGGGTATTTACCCTAAAGATACAAACGTAGTGATCTGAAGGGGCATGTGTACCCAAATGTTTATAGCAACAATGTCCAAATAGCCAAGTTATGGAAAGAACTTAGATGTCCATCAACAGATGAATGGATCAAGATGTGGTATACACACACACACACACACACACACACACACACACACAAAATGGAATACTATGCAGCCATCAAAAGAAATGAAATCTTGCCATTTGCGACGACATGGATGGAACTAGAGGGTATTATGCTTAGTAAAATAAGTCAATCAGAGAAAGACAACTATCATATGATCTCCCTGATATGAGGAAGTGGAGATGCAATGGGGGGAGTTTGAGGGGCAAGGAAAAGAATAAGTGAAACAAGATGGAACCAGAAAGGGATACAAAACAAAAGAGACTCTTAATGTCATAAAACAAACTGAGGGGGGCATGGGGGAGGGGTGTCAGGAGAGGGTGGTGGGGTTACATTATATGTTTATAAAAAAATAAAAAATATATTAAAAAAAAGATAAAAAAAAGAATTGGCCAGAGATAGAGAATATTACATGATAATCTGTTTAACTTTTATGGTCAACTTGACTGGGCCACATTATTCTAGGTATCCAAAATATCCTTATAAATCTCTTTCTTTCTCTCTCTACCTGGAAGCGAATGACTTGAAGTAAGAAAAAAAACAAAACAAAAAACTTTCTGTTTTACTCAAAAATGCATCGTAAAAGTAACTTAAATGTATGATGTTACTTAATATACAGAAATTATTTTTTGGGTTTTATTTAACATCTCTTTGGTTATATATAACGTATTGATTTTGTTTTTTTTTTAAATCCTAATATAGATAGAAAGGATGGAAATAATATTTAAAGTGAGAAATAGTCGATAATGTCAAATGTTACATCAATTTTGGTTACAAAAGAAGAATGGTAAAGGTGATTAGAGCAGAATGATGGGGTTCTCATGAGGTCAGTGAGAGAAAAGAAGGTGAAAGGGCAAAAATAGTGTGGATAATTCTACTTACAAATTTGGCTTATCTTCCTTTACTAGACTGCACAGCCATCACAGAAGACAATCTCCAACCATTGTCTTTTTTATTCATCACTTTATTCTTAGAATAAAGGAAAAATGTAACACATATTTAAAAATATATTTTATAACACTGTTTCATTTCTCAGCCATTGGGTATGCACTATCTCATTTGCTCCTCAATGACAATGTCAAACAATCCTACTATAATTCATAAAAGGAAACTGAATCTCAAGCAACTTTACTCACAAAACTAGTTAATTGTAGTTTGTGGATTGATCTCATATTTTGTTTTTATCTATTTATTAAAACATTTTCACATGCAAACAAACATTTTTGAGTAGTGTATATTGAAAAGTCTCTATTCAGGGGTGCCTGGGTGGCTCAGTTGATTAAGCTTCTGACTCTTTGCTCAGGTCATGATCTCGAGTCATAGGATTGAGTCCTAAATTGGGCTCAGTGCTCAGTTTGGAGTCTGCTTGAGACTTTTTTTCTCTCCCTCTGCCCCTCCCCCAATTCATGCACATGCTTTTTCTAAATAAATGAGTGAATAGATAAATAAATAAATGAAATCTTAAAACAAAGCCTGTATTCATAAAGGCTATGCATGATAACTGTTGGAAAATTTCTGGTATAGTAAGACAATGATGCAAATGATATATTATCTAATTTCACTATTCTTAGTCCTTTGGCTTTATTTATATATGTATTATATAAACAAATACAAATATTGCATATTATATATATTCAAATTGTATTATCTGTCATTTAGCTGCATAAATACCATATTACTTTGTCTTACTTACTAGATTAGATATTTTCTGCCTGTAAACAAATGCTTGAAGGAAGAAGAAAAAGAGGAAACAAAAAAAATTTACTCAAAATGTAATGCAAAATTAATATGAAATGTACAAAGTTATCCAATATTTACTAAATTTATTTTTACATTTTTAAAGAATTTATCAGTAAATACATTTTGCAACCAAGCACTGTAAAGAATAATTTTCAGAAGAGCATCACTTTATATTTTATCATTACCCAGTGCATGTGTAAATTTAAGTGATGGGTCTGAAATGGAATAAAAATGAACCAGAGCATGAGGAGAGTGATGACTTCAAAAGTTACAGAAACTTATTTCAGAGATCACTGTGGTTGATTGGTCTTTTTTATTAGGAATTTATGCTATATAATATTGACTCATTTGAAGCACTTAAATAACATAATAATGAAATAATAACAACAAAAGAAATATGCGCTTTCTTTCCTATAAAACCAGCACTATATTAGAAAGTTGTAAGAAAAATAAAATATCCTTCATCCACACATGCTTCCAAACTAGTAATAAAACCAATTAAGCTCAGCAATCTTTTGTTCAGTTTCAACTGAGTGCAATAAATTTTGCTCGGCACTCTGAGTAAAAAGCAATGATATACTTTCTCTCCCCTCCAGGAGATCTCAACTTACTGGTGGGGGAGAGGGGCAGGATAATACTGCAAAGAAAACTCTAATGAGTAATGTAGTGGCACAAAGAAATTTCAATAGGGGGACAAAGAAGGTGAATTTAATGCTGAGATAAATGATTAAGTACAGAAACAGCTTATAAATTGACTATTCTGGTACAGGGTCTTGAAAAATAAACTGATATATACTAGGCAGAGATTGACTTGGTGATGTGGACAGATGACAGATATACAGTCTTCTGAGGGTAGATGAATAGAATGAGGTTGAAGAACTGGGCAGGTATAGTCTGCATGTCCAGAATGATAGACTGTCTACTGTAGCTTGGGCCTGGGGTGTGTGTGTGTTTGTGTGTGTGTGTGTGTGTGTGTGTGTGTGTAGCGTGAACAGCAGTAAAGCAATTTGCTGGGTTTAAAAATTGTGGTCTAGGATTTTTAAAAAAAATATGAATGAAAGACCTGATGTATCATGTTTGCTAAGTTCTCTGGTATAAATGCCCACCATGGCTGATTTCAGGCTACCAATGTGATGTCACTAAATACAGAGCTGGAATGAGATGCATCCACCTGGCTTTATATATGAACTAGTTTCAGGTTACTGGACGATTTCATGTATGTGTGTGCCTATGGGCATATGTAAGTGGGTTAGAAAGTAAATGGAGAAATGAGAAGACATAATATTGAGTCTGGGATCAAGTGCATAGAACACTGTTGGGTAAAAAATTCAAATCTATTTCTCTGTCACATAAAAAAGATATTCTGAAGATAACAGTCATAGGCTAATATAGTGGTTTCTACAAGGACTCAGGGCTTATCTCTATGCTCTGTTGTTTTTATAAATGAACTTCAAAATATAAAAATCATCTCCTGGTCCAAGGAAGTTACTTGAGGTTTAACATCACGGCTACTTTGCAGGCTAGGAAAATAAGGAAAGTTTCTTGTTTTAAAGGAAAAAGGACACATGTGGCACTTCTTATAATTTTCTGAAGTCCTATCCACACTTCTATTTCCATCTCATAGTCCAAATCTTAGTCACACTGAATATGTAAATGTAAGAAATGTAAGAGAGACTCAAGTGAATTTCATAGACTGGAAAATTGTAGCCTTAAATAAAAATCTCTAAAGAAGATCTCTAAATAAAGGAGATATAGTCAGGCAATTTGCAGCCTCTGCCAGAAGATATTATGGTAGAAAAATAAATTAGAAAACATGTCAGGGTCAGAATTAAGCATCAGGACAGGAGATGTAATATTATTCTATATCTGTAACTATGGGATTTTTACCTTCATTCCTTTTTAGGGTCCTGCTTACCTCTGGTGGAAAGAATATTTGATTAGAGATACAGAAACTTTGTTACCTGAAATATGCATGTCTTTTAGGATGACATTAGCAGGGAAATAATGTGATTGCAGTTCTGAAGACTGTAATAAGCCTAATGTCAGCTCTATCCATATACAATTACAATTTAAGCTTTTGCCCCCACCAAAATGAATCTAAGAAATGATGTCCAAGATACTCCACTAACTTAGGATGGAACTTGGGAGCTGAAAGTATCATTCAAAAGTAGGATGTATGGGGGTGCACTGGGCGGCTCAGTTGGTTAGGTGTTGGACTCTTGATTTTAGGCTCAAGTCATTTATTTCAAGGTTGTGAGATCAAGCCAAGTGTCAGGCTCTGCCCTGGACATGGAGCCTGCTTGGGATTCTCTCTCTCCCTTTCCTTCTCCTCTACCTTTCTGTCTCTCTCCCAAAAAAGTAATAAATAAATAAACAAATAAATAATAAATAAATAAAATGTGGACTTTACTATAAAGATTGTGAAATGGCAAGAAGGAAGGAGAAACAAGCAAAAAGAAAGATAAGTCTTTCAAACTGTGATGGTGGAAAGGAATTCTCTGTGTACTTGTGATTACATAACAGTAAAAATCATCCTTCCCGTTACAAATTTTACTCAAAACATTTATGACATGGCTGTTATAAGTGAGCTCTTACATATGCAGCCTGCAACCATTGAAGGTGTTTGAGGAAAACAGAAAAAAAAA